>JAURVB010012474.1:0-31424 GCA_033002965.1 Piper betle | reverse complement strand
GCTGCTGCGCGAGCGCGGAGTGCACAGCGCGGGTGCGCGAGCGCGCTGCTGCGCGCGAGCGCGCCGCCTGCTGTTCGCGCGGCAGGCGCGCGCGGTGTGCGCGCAGGCGTGCGAGCGGGCAGATGCTGGTGAACGCGACAGTGCAGGGGCATGCACGAGCGGTGGTGCTGGTTCAGGGCGATGTTGGTGAACCATTGCTGGCAGTTGGTCGGTGAGTTGCTGCGGGAGGTTGAGCCATGTCTGGACGGTGCTGGAGTCGAGCCGGCGGGCGCGACGGGAGGACCAGCGGTGCAGCCGACGGTTTGAGGAGAAGCTTCCTGGACGTTGCTGGAGTATCTTGGTGAAGATATGCAGTTATCCAGATTGGGCGTTGCAACAAACTGCTGAAGATAAACTTGGAGGCCGTTGGATGAACCTGGATGGGAGATGGTCTAGGTTGCTGAACACGGTGGATCTTGCAGATCTCTGGAGTTGAAGATGCTGGCAGATTCGGAGTTATCTTGGAGCAGCAGTTCGTGGGTATATAAGGGTTAGGCCAGACGTGGAGAAGGGAACTTCTCTTCGACGGACTGAAGAGGGGGCCGATTGGGTACTTGTTCTCGTGGTGAGACTTGCTGATCGGTGTGCAACGTGAGCAACCTGGAGAGGGAAGAAGCGAAGGAATTGCTGCAGCCGGCGCTGGGAGTAGTGCTGGAATTCCAGACGCTTGCTTGAATCCAAGGTGCACGTTGTGAGGTTGCTGGTGTTGGCAACTGGGAGGGTTACTCGGGCCAGGTAATCCTTGTGTGAGTTCCTTTGTATTTTGGGTACATTGGGGCGAGGCTGTGGGGGCTGTCCACAAGCCGAGCGAGTGCTTGAGAGAGGAGTCGAGTACTTGTAATTCCTTGTATTGACAGATTAATATAAGGTTGGGGTTTCCCCGTATATCTGTGTTGTGTTCGTTGTCTGACGTTTTAGGCAGGGAACCTTAGTACCGGGTCGTGGTCGAGGTTTACAAGGCGACGGTGGTTGCTGAGACGAACAGGGACAGAGGCACGATCTCTACCAGGCGTGTTGCTGGTAGGGCGATCGGGCAGTGCTGCGGTGGTGGTGCTGTTTGACTCCTGGAACAGCCTATCGGCAAGGCGTGCCGATAGCCAGGAGTGCTGTCGAAGTGCTGGTGCGTGGCCAGACACGGGTGATCGATCAAGGGCGCTGTTCGAGGGCAACACCGAGCGGGTGGATCTGCTGGACGTGCAGGGGTCAACCTCGGTGGTGCGTATTGCGGCCGAACACGAGTGTAGTGTTTGTGGCCTTGGCTCCCGCTATTGCGTGTTGAGTAACAGGCTGAGTGTTCCCAGGGAGGGGAATACGCCGCACAGGCAGGGACTCGGAGGCGAAAAATTCGACCTTACGAACGGGCCTGTGACACCTACCACCATCAATGTCAAAATCATTCAAGCAGACAAACAACAACAACCTTAATCCTATATAATCAACGTTAAGAACAAGAGATCTCAAATATTTGTGGCTGGTGCTTGAATTCTGCCCAAAAAACTATGTGAAAAATCATTCCCAATTCGGCTTTACTAATCAGTTCTCTCTTTTTTTGGATAAGGTCTATTTAAACAACGGAATCACCCTTTTCTTTCCAACCAACTGCTAGTAGCTTGCACACCTCCTAATAGACTATATAGAGAACTGAATGGCCACCCTCATATTGGATATAGCTATGCACCCCTACAACTATTGTAAAAAGAAATTTCAAGACGTGGTGATTGAATTCTGGCGCAAAAACTGTGGCAAATTATTCCCAAAAACAGCTCAAGCCAAACAGAATTGAATGACTCCTCTTCCCAATCAACCATTAGTTAATTAAATTTCTATCAGTAGACTATCAAGATAATTGAATGGTTACCTTCACAAGACTATGTAAAAAAGCTACTACTTCTTGTTAGTCGATCTCAATCGACTCATACAAGCTTCACAAGCATCATGTTCCTGTCGCACAAACTTGGTCGCATATTTCTCCACAAAATCTTACATTGGGAATTAGTATATACCTGCAAGTACCACCAGTATCATGTCAGAGGCAGATAACAATCAAGCTTACAAGCAACCTCAATCCTATATAATCACCATTAAGAACAAGAGATCTCAAACATCTACCGCCAGTGCTTGAATTCTACTCAAAAAACTATGCAAAAATAGTTCCCAAAACAGCTCTACTAAATGAAGACTACTTAAACAGTTGAACCATCCTTTTTCTTCCAACCTACTGTTTAGCTGCATAAACTCCTTCCGATAGAGACAACAAAAAGAAAAGAATGTCCACCCTCATATAGCAATGCTTTCCTGCAACTGCTGTAAAAAGAAATTTCAAGAGACTCCTCTAGTTAAACAGAATTGAATGACACTTCTCTTCCCAACCAATCATTTGATCTTCTAACAATACAAACTGTCAAGAGAATTGAATGGTGACCTTCACAGGATATACTGATTTAAAAAAGCTGCTACTTCTTGTTCCCCGATACCAATCCACTCAAGTAAGCTTCACAAGCATCAACTTCTTGTCGCATAAACTTGGTCACATACTTCTCCACAAATTCCTTCTCTGTGAGATAAGCTGCCTGACGAAAACTCAAGGTGCTGCGAATCAAATTCTTGGATTTGAGAACACTTATCAGCTCATAGCGGGGAAGCAGTCTCTTCTCAAAGCTCATCCCCAGCAACGCCGGCTTGCCGATGATTTCCGAAGGAGTATACCCGACCCGGTTCATGAGGAAGTCCAGCCCCTTCCTGAGCTTCCCTTCCGACTGACAAAAGCACATGGGGAAAGACTTCAACAGCGCAACGGCCTCCGATCTTTCCCAACCGAAACCCTCAAAAACTGCGAACTTAGATTGAAAGGAGGACTCGGACTGGGAGAGCAGGGCAAAGACGAGGTAGAAGAACATGGTTCCGCGGCGAGGGACGCCGAACTCGGTCTCTGCTCTTGCAGCCGCAGCGTCGATTGAGGCCGGGTGGAGGTTGAAGTATCTGGGGTAGCAAACGAACAAAGACCTCGCCTTTTCGCCATGGATGCCCCAATCTCCGAGCTTGGAGAGGTTGTGGGCCACCCGTCGTTGGATATTAGGGCTGCCGACCACCCAGCTGGACCGCCGGATCACCTTGACTACATCGCCGTCGACGCCGCCGACGATCGACCGGACGAAGTCGAGCCGGCGCTTCATGGCTGTGTCGATCTTGAGCTGCCAAAGCCTCGCGGTTGCGACGAGCTTGGCAGCCTCCTGCGGGGTGAGGCCGAGGTTTTCCAAGAGGTCGACCTTGGGGGCGAGGTTGGCGCCGACGTCGGCGGCGAGGAGGACGGGATTGCGGGCGACAAGGGCGGCGATGTCGCCGCCGGAGAGGCCGCGGGATCGGAGGAAGCGGAGGACAGCGTCGGGGGCGGATGGGGAGCTGATGCGGGCGGCCGCCGACGACGCCGCCGCCGCCTTGGCCTTGCTCTCGGAGAGGCCGCAGGATTGGACGAGGTAGTCGGCGAAGCGGAACGGCGGGGTGGAACCGGCTGCCGTGGCGGCGGTCGAGAGACGGCGTAGGCCGGCGTATATCTCGCCGGCGGCGGCCATGGCCGGTGAGGTCGGAGGGGTCCGCGTCAATGGCGGGCCAATGTGTATGTCGTGAGCGAGACATTTTTTTTTAAAATGAACATAAAAATAAATTTGAGTTTTTGGGATTTATTTTTTTTTCCAAGCAATTTTTGGGGATGGAAATTGAATCTACTAAATTTTAGAATAGTTGGGTCAATTTTGATGTGGTAAAGTTATATTAGGTCAATTAGGATTTTTTAAATATATATATTCCAATTTAATAAATTTAATATCTTAAAAATAAAATCAAAATTAAATTTTAATTAATTATAATAATTTATTTTTATTGTATTTTAATAAATTAAATTTCTTAATTTTATTATTAATTAAATTTTAATTTTCTTTCTAATAGTAAGAATAAATTTAAACTCAAAAATATTAAATTTGAATTAGCAAAACTTTGAGATGACAGACTCAAATTTTATTTAGTCAAGCCCAAATTCTACTCTTAAAAGCTTGAAATGAAATTGAACCGAGCCAAACTCCACATTTGAGGGTGAAACTTGGGCCCAACTTGGCTCAATGGCTCGATTAACTCGACCACTTGAGCTTGAGATAAACAATTTTTTTTAAAAATTAATATAAATATGGAGAGCCGAATAGCTTATAACATCTTAGATCCGGTCAAAAATGAGAACGAGGCCCAGTGTTATATAATAAATCAAGTTGAGAACATTTTTCAATTCATTTATCGTGAATATTATTAAAGAATAACACAAAAAATAAGTAAATTTATTTTTCAATGGATCCATAATTTATTTTTATTGTATTTTAATAAGTTAAATTTCCTAATTTTCATTATTAATGAAATTTTGATTTTCTTTCTAATAATAAGAGTAAATTTAAACTTTAGAGTATTAAATCTTAATCGGCAAAACTTTGAAATGATTAATAGCCATCACGGACGACTCAGACTCAAATTTTGTTTAGTCCAGGCCAAGCTCTGTTCTTAAAAGCTTGAAATGAAATCCAGCCGAGCCAAACTCCACTTGTGAGGGCGAACCTAGGGCCTAGCTTGGCTCAATGGCTTGGCTAACTCGACCACTTGAGCTCAAGCTAAATGGGCTCAATTTTTTAAAAAATAATATATATTTGGAGAACCCAATGGCTTGTGTAACATCCTAGATTCGGCCAAGAAAGAAAACCAACTTAGGTGTTACCTTGTAAATCAAGTCAAGAATGTTACCTTGTAAATCAAGTCGAGAATATTTTTTAATTCATTTATCATGAATATTATTAAAGAATAACACAACAACAAAACTCGATAAAATATCCATCAATCTTTTAAATCAAATTGGTGACTCAACGAGGAAAAATTAGTTTAAAATAATGTAAAATCAATATGCAATGTACGAAAAATCAAGTACCGTGATAACGAAGGATCCATAGTTACCGCAGTCCAAATGAAGCCAAACATCCCCGGGCAACCCAAGCTTCTGAATCTATTTTCTCAAAACTATTTCTAATATGAAGCAAAAGAAACTCGCCAAATCTTCACTTTCACTCTTTATCACTTCTTCTTACTGAGTATGAAATCCTTATAGATCACCAAAAATCAATGCGATACCAACTTGTAATCAGATGATAACATCAAACTTGATTTTTAGGCTTAAGTAAAGTTGAAGAGGATACAAAAACCATTCCCATACAACTCTACTAAACCGTTTATTCTTTTGTATTAGGTGTACATAAAAACAGTTGAATCACCCCTTTCTTTCCAGCCTGGCTATTTAAACTCCTCCCAACAGACTGTAGAGAGAATTGAATGGTCACCCTCATGTTAGCCATGCTCCCCTGCAACTAAGGTTGTAAAAAGAAATTTGATGATGTTGTTGATAGCCCTTGACAAATTCTTCCCAAATCAGCTCTAGTTAAACAGAATTGAACCCCTCTTCCAACAATACATACTATGAAGATAATAGAACGGTTACCTTCACATGAGTGATGTAAAAAAGCTACCCCTTTTTGTTGGATCGACTCAAATAAGCTTCACAAGCATCATGTTCCTGCTGCATGAACTTGATCATTTATTTCTCCACAAAATTCTTCTTTGTGAGATAGGCCGCCCGTCGAAAACTCAAAGTGCTGCGAATCAAATTCTTGGATTTGAGAGCACTCATCAGGAGTGGAGGATGCTGGCGTAGAGGTAGGCGGCCAAGACGAACCAGCAGCAGTTGGCCGGGTCGGGCCCCGTGTAGTTGGGGTAGCATGTTGACGGGATCAGCCCCATCGCACGGTCGAAGTCGTATGGGCAGGCGGCGGCGCCGCTCTCGACGTCGACCTCGCCAGAGTGGACGATTAGCATTAAAATTACGAGTGAATACCACATCTTGGGCGGTGGCGGTGGTGAGGGTGGAGGGGATGGACTAGGGGTGGGCGTGGACGTCCGAATTTGTCCGTCTGTCCGATGTCCGAAGTATGTCCAACTGAATTTGACCGAATTAAAACAAACCAAACATGGACATTTTTTTCCGACCGAACGACCGACCGAGTGTCCGATATTTAATAACAAACTTGTATGATCCATCTTCGAAAAAAATATTACATTATAAACATAATGTAAAACCAGTGATCTGAGCCAGGGTTTTATGCTTATGAACCGATCGGTTCAATCGTCGGTTCAAGTCGATTATGTTTTAGAATATGTGTACTGAGTTGACGCTGGTCGGGTGTACGAGCCATGAGGGTCATACGTACCCAAGTATATGATGATAACATCATGAATACAACAGAAAAGAATGAGTTATGAATGAGAGTATGTCAATTATTATTTTATTTTATATATAGTTGATCGTGGAATTAGTTTAGGTCATTTATCGCGTTAGGACGCGTTACGGGGAATTTGGGTGGGTTATTAGTTATAGAATGTCATTATGATGTTGTATTGTTTATTTTATTTTATGGAGTTTTTTTCTGATTTTATGGATTTTTTAGGATTTATTTCGAGTTAGTTATTATTATTGACTCGAGACATTGGCGAGTCAAGTCTTATTTACGATATTGCCATCACTCAAACCTCCGACCCATTTTCTCTTCCGCGTCCAAACCGCGCCGTCCCCTTGTCGTGGTCGCCGCCGCTGCCACCGCGTTGCCTGGCCGCCGATCGTCGCCACAAGGCCCCGCCGCGGCGTTGCCGTGATGCCCCGAGCGCCCCCGCCGTCGCCTTGCCTCCACGACGCCGGAATCTCCGCTTGTCGTCGATTCCGCCGCCGCTGCCGCTTCGCCCTGCCACCAATCGTCGCCGCCAGGCCCCACTGCGGCGTTGCCGTAATGCCCCGAGCGCCCCCGCCGTCGCCCGGCCTCCACGACGCCGGAATTGCCGCTCGTCGTCGATTCCGCCGCTGATACCCTCTGCTCGCGTCGTCGATTCCGCCTCCGGCGACCGTCGCCGCGGCCGTCCAGTCACTGCTTTGACATTGCCAACCCTCCTAGGGCGGCAGGTGGCGGTGGCGGAGGCAGGAGCGGTGGAGAGGGTCTCAGACTGTCTGCGGACACTGCTTGGGCCGGACAGACAATTTGATGTCTGAAGTCGGTCGGACAAATTTTGTCCGACAAAATTTCAGACAGACGCGGACAATAATTTGTTCGATGTTTGTCCGACCGATGTTTGTGAGGATGGGGGTATTTATGCAATTTCTTAGGTTAACAGTTTGACTTGGTCCTTTCCATCTTTGGTAACATAATGTCTATTTTGAAAGATCTCTTCCACAATATCTTCCTGGGTAATGTGATGTCCTTCAGTAGCAAATGGGCATCTCATCTTCCAGTGTCGTAGGCAATAGATTTGGATGGTCCGGCCTTCTGCTAATAAGTTATAACTAGCCTAGTGAGGATGAAATTTCCTTCTCCTTTCCTGTTCAATATGCAAATAGAAGTTTATATCATCCATGAATTCTATATCATATGGCTATGAGTTAGTATACTGGGCCGATTGGAGAGGTACTAGAAATATTTCATGTCGGGTTGGCTCTTAAGTTAGTCCATGGCTTTTTGGTGGTATGGAGTAGATTTGGGCCTGTACAGACTCTGTTGTAGTAATATTGCCTATGGTGATCTTCCATTTTTCCCCAAAAATAAACAATTCTTCAGGTCTGTTAAATATGATGTAGTCTATCATGCCATAATCTAGTAGATCCATGATCTAACTTCTCGACAAGGAGCACTGAGACATATTGATCTGTGCCTTCAAAAATCTAGCTGGTTGATCATGATAGCTGAAGTATTCCTGGGTTACAGATAAACCATCATATAGATTTCCATGGTGAGCTATCAGTAGAAAATTCTACAATTCAATCATCTTTTGATAAAATCCCATCCGAGCCTTTTCTGAAATAATTACTTCTGCTTCTGGAAAGGCTTCAAAAGAGGTTGCAGGGTAATGCATGTGAACTGGGGCATTTTAAGTCTCACAGATAAACATTCCAAGGTCCTATTGCAGTAGGGTATTCCAGTTTTCTTGTGTCTTTGAAGCTTCATTAAGTAATCATTCTGTACTTTCACCATTTCTTCCAAGTCTTTTGTCCTTTCATTTAATTCTTCTTGAAGCTCTATTATTTCTTTCTTCTTAATTTCCAGCTTGATCTCCAATACATCATTCATCTCTTTTAGTTGTCTATTTTCTTGCTCTTGCATCATATTTTCCATCTCATAATTTACCTGCATGATAGCAACAGGAGTTCCACCTTGTTCCACATACTAATCTGGTCCCAGACTGCTTCTAGCATATTTTAAGGCATCTTCCAGTGTATAAAATCCTTTGTATACAGGCCATTCATGTCCATTAGTAGCTTTTTGACTGAGTTCCATTTGACAAATACTCCTGTCTGATGTCCTTTTGTAACTACATAATGGCTAAAATTCTTTGAAGCTGGTTTTTCTGGAAGGAGCTCATATACTGACATAGAGCTTGGAGAGCTCTGTGCTTTTGGAATGTAGACTTACTATTCCATATATTGTCTACCAAAGCCTGTTGGCTTTCGTCCAGAGCAATATTGTTGGGAGCTTCATACTTATTTTCAACAAAAGAAAACAATTGGAAAGGTCCAAAATTATAGAGCCTTATTAGTTCATCCACATAAGATACCGACTTAGGTTGGACTTTTATTTTCTCTCTAAATTCCCTTGCCGTCATCTTTTTGATGAAGAAGATGAAGAAGCCATTATCCTATCAAATAAGCTTATTAGCATATAACTGACTTTTAAGGAGTCATAACCTTTAGTTTTTAAAGAACTATAACTTATTGATTTTAGAATTGATCTAAAATCATTGATTTTTAAGGAATCATAACCCTGAATTTTAGAGATTTCAAACTCTTTATTGTCTTGAAGGCTCCTTTCTTCAAGAATTAGGCAATGTTCTTCGTTTTTTCCTGCAAATTTTCTAGATAGAATATCAGCTAATACATTATTTTTCCCAGAAATATGTTCGAATTTTACTGTATAACCCATTCCTTGTATAGCATTTTGAAAATTTAACCATCTTTTTGAATTTTGTCTTTCGCTATTTTGGTTTTCCATAAATTTTACTATGTTTTGGCAATCTGTTCTTAAGGTAAACTTTTTATTTAAATACAACTTAAAATTATTAATGGCATTTATCACCCCCTGTATCTCCATATCTAAACTTGTCCAATTTTAATTTTTAAAATTTCCTGATGCATATCTACATATTTTTTCTATAGGTTTTTCTGAGAATTCACTTGGTTTTGTAATTAGGATAGCACCCCAACCTTCTTGACTAGAATCTACTTCTATTATTTTGTATTCTTCTTCTAGGGGTAACTCTAGTGGTTTTATCTTTTTATTTGTTTTTTTATTTGTTGAACTAGTTTTATATCTTCTTGGTTAAAATATATTTGTCCATTTTTTCCTAATTTTCCATATAAAGGTCCTACTAATTTTGATAGTTTAGGAATAAATTTCCTAGCATAATTTAATAATCGTAGAAAGGATTGTAATTATTTTTTATTTTCCATTTTATCTGGGCATTATAAATCTTTTGCTACTATATGAGGTTGTAATTCTATTTTTCCTTTTCCTATTTTTAATCCTAAAAAATTATGCATGGTTTTCCAATCTCTGTCTTCTTTTTGGATATAACTATATTTTTTTATCTTGTATTAAATTTATAATACCATCTTTATGGGGTAAATTGTAAGCATCATCATATGTGTTATCATTTAGTCTTTTATAATTAAATACTATCCTAGCTTTTCCTCTTGCTATTTCAGAATGTTTTCTTACTATAAAAGCAATTGATCTATGAGGACTTATTGACCTTCTAATTAATCCTAAATCTATTAATTCTTTCATTTGGACTTTAAACTCCTTTATATCTTCAGGACTATATTCTAACTTCTAAGTTTGCTGTTCTTATTATTAAATCTGGATTCTTAATGTTAAGACTAAATTCATAAGTACATTTATTTTTATTTATATCTTCTCCTATCAGTCCTATTTTCTCTAATTCTCTCATCGTAGGTATGTTTTTTATTTCATCTTGTTTTCTTTTATTTCCCTTTCCTATATTATAATAAGCATGTTGTTGTACTAAATTCCAAGTTTCATTTTCAATGATTTCATCCTCTTCTCATTTGCAAAGAAAATCTAGTGGGCCAGGTCCACCACACTTCGCAAGCAATTCTGATTGTTTATTATACTTATAGGTAGGAAATTAATGTATATTTTTAAAAATAGTGAGACTAGTATTATTTAATAACATGCATCCTGTATTAGAGGTAATAAAATTTAATCCTAGGAGAAATTCATGGGAATTTATATTAGTGGGTGAAACATGAATGGTAGATAAATCATATTTCGTTGTAAACCTCCCAGAAAAGTCTCTGAATTGAATTGCTTTTGGCACAATTTTATAATCTATATTTAAAAGAGTATTGTCTACACTTCTAGTATGCACCTGGTAAAATAATTTCTTTTTATATTGTCCAGGGACTATAGTATGACATATCATACTGGTAGAACATCGTGTGTCTAAAGTAGCCATTGTATCTATATAATTTGTGCTAGTTAACCATATTCTACTTTCAATCCCCTATCAGACTTAGAAAAATCCCCATATCCCAAACATAATATTGCATATATGATGGCTATAGGAGAAGCTACCAAAAAACTAAAAAGAGACTTTGAGGAAGTAAGAAGTAGGAAGTAGTAAAGTAGGAGAAGCTTCCAAAAAACCAGAAAGAGTCTTTGAGGAAGTAATACTGCATATATGATGTGCTAGTATCCCTGCAACCTCTTTTTGAAGCCTTTCCAGAAGTAGAAGTAATTATTTCAGAAAAGGCTCAGATGAGATTTTATCAAAAGATGATTGAATTGCAGAATTTTCTAATGGTAGCTCACCATGGAAATCTATATGGTTTATCTGTAACCCAAGAATACTTCAGCTATCATAATCAACCAGGTGGATTTTTGAAGGCACAGATCAGTATGTCTTAGTGCTCCTTGTTGAAAAGTCAGATCATGGATCTACTGGATTATTGCATGATAGACTACATCATATTTAACAGACCCGAAGAAGTGTTTATTTTTGGGGAAAAATAGAAGATCACCATAGGCAATATTACTACGACAAAGTCTGTACAGGCCCAAATCTACTCCATACCACCAAAAAGCCATGGACTAACTGAAGAGCTAGCCCGACATGAAATATTTCTAGTACCTCTCAAGTCGGCCCAGTATACTAACTCATACCCATATGATATAGAATTCATGGATGATATAAACTTCTATTTGCATATTGAACAGGAAAGGAGAAGGAAATTACATCCTCATTGGGCTAGTTATAACTTATTAGGACGTGCAACCAGATGATCAGGTAGTTCCTAATCAGATTGAGCCACAACAACCTCGTCTAAGTATGCAAGATAGGTATGCTAATCTTTCCCACCAAGAGAGGAATTGGCGGAATTGGGAGGAAAATGAATCTGAATAAGACAGTGATGAATATGATGAATATCAAGATGCCCAAGACCCTAACGAAACTGAAGACTCTCAGAATGAAGGAAGTGGCATGCCGTCACCCAGGATTCCTAGACAATACCTCAGAGATATCTAAAAAGAATATGGACTACGTGGAGAATTCCTCACCAATAAATATATGAGGCTATAAAAAAAAAGATGAAAGAAGCATAATATAAGCTTATTTAGGAGATAACTTAAATCTTAGTATAACAGTATTAGGAAAATTGATGAATTCTACAGGGACATATTATAAGCTTAATATAGAAGGAGTTATACGGTCATTAGCCACTAAAGGAGTAAAAATGATAAATCCTATGCAAATTCACGGAGGTGAACTGGCAGGATTAGAATGGGATTTAAGTAAACATGTCAATACAAAAGATAAAGTAATAAGAACGGCAAAAAGCATAATATATGAAAATGCTAAAGGAGGATACTCTATGAGGTTCACAGAATACTCTACCAAGGTGAAGGAGGAACAACCTGAAGAACAAGAGGAATTTGCCTTGGTAAATCATGAATATAAATTAAAAAATAAAAGATGAAAGAAGCATAGAATGGTATGAAAGACAAAACATTCTATTAGAAAGAAAATTAGAGGAAATAATAAGACAAAAAGAAAGAGAAGAAAAACGACAAAGACAATCTACTATAGATAGAATCGAAGTAATAGAAGAATTACCTCTAAAATTAAATGAAGATCAATGGTATTGGTATGAATCAGAAAGTGATGATAGTGGAGAATCAGAGAATAATGAAATAATGGAACAATTTTTAAATGACTGTCAGCAGGTATGCCTAAATGATGAAGAAATAGAAATAAGGACTAAAGAATTATTAAACACTAGTATAAGACCAATAAATATAAGGGAGCACTTTGATGAAATAATTTTAGAAATTTATGCCTTAGGAAAATTAAGACCAGAAGAGATAGAAGAAAAATTAAACGAAAAATATAATTTGGCCCTGATAGATGATATTGAAAAAGGGAAGATTCCCCTATCAGACTTAGAAAAATCCCCATATCCCGAACCTGATACTGCATATATGATGGCTATAGGAGAAGCTTCCAAAAACCAAAAAGAGACTTTGAGGAAGTAAGAAGTCGGGGAATAGAGGGGAAAAATGAAAGACCCCCTTGGGAAGAACCTAAATGTAAATATCAAGATAGTGCTCCAACATATAGTATGGGAAGTAGACTTCCAATTGAACACACCCATAGTGAAGACATGTTAATATTAGAAAAATCATCACCTCAATTATGGCTAGATGAAGTAATGATGTGGGAACAAAATGCTATAAAAAATTGGCATATACATTCAAAACCAGAAATGGATCTGTTCAGCTTTCTGGAAACATCTTTAGGAACAACTGCCTTAGGAATATGGCAAAGCAAAAAGAAAGCTCATCCACAACAAGTAAATGAGGTCAAAACATTAGGAAATAATCCATATAATTTCACAAGTTTTATGAGAACGATGATTTTAGGAATAGATCCCGACCAGAGAAAATACTGTAATACAAGATACTGCCATAAGAAATTTAGAACAGTTAACAATAAAATCCTTCGATTATATAACACCCTTTAGTATAGATTTTGTTTCATTAATAGCTAAAGCTGGAAAAGCATTTGATGAAGAGCTATGTAATAAATACTTCATAAAATTACCAGGAGATTTAGGATGGCAAATACATGAAAATTGGATGGAAGGATACAAAGATGTAGATGGACTAGGAATCGGACCAAGAGTGCAATTTACTTACATGTACCTACAAGAAAGATGTAAAGAAGTGGCCTTACATGAACAAATTAAAAGACAATCTTATAATTTCTGTCAAAGAGCAATTTATGGACCACAACAATATGGAAGTAAAAATCCATATTTAAAAAGAAAAAGATTGAGAAGATCTACAGCTTTTAATAAGGACAGGTGGTAATAAGGACAGGTGGTACAATAAAAGAAATAAAACATATGTAAAAAGGATATCGACAAGAAAATGCCAGTGCTTTATTTGTGGAAATGAAAACCACTTGGCTAATGCATGTCCTAAAAAACAAAATAATAGAGAAAGAGCGGCATTAATAGAAAATTTGGATGAAGATATAGTATCTATAGACTCTAATGATGAATCGGTATATAGTATTATAACAGAATTAAATTATTCAGATGTAAATTCGTCCCAATTTACTTTTATAAATGAACAAGAAGAATGTGAAGAGCATAACTGGGAAAGAGGCAAAGGAAGTGATAGTACTCCTTGTAGTATATGTACATTATATCCTGAACTAAGAAGAAGGTATAGGTGTGTAAACTGTATGAAGGAAATGTGTTTTATTTGCATAAAAAAATTATATAATATAGACACGAATCTGAAAACCCCAAAAATAGAAAAGATAAAGATAGAAGTACTTGATGAAAAAATAGAAAAATTTGAAATAAAAATTAATTATTTAGAATTAAGGATCAACATCTTAGAACAACAACTAGGTTAGACCGAATAAATAAAGAAAAAATATATTAGAAGAAGAAAGTATAAATGAAGAAGAAGAAGCCGCTTATAAGGTGGTTAATTTAGAACAAACAGATGAAACAATTATACCTATTAAAAATCAATTAAAAACTAATTTAATAAAATTAGAAAGCAGAATATGGTTAACTAGCATAAATTATATAGATACAATGGCTACTTTAGACACAGGATGTTCTACCAGTATGATATGTCATACATTAGTCCCTGGACAATATAAAAAGAAATTATCTTACCAGGTGCATACTAGAAGTGTAGACAATACTCTCTTAAATATAGATTATAAAATTGAGCCAAAAGCTATTCAATTTAGAGATTTTTCTGGGAGGTTTATGACGAAATATGATTTATCTACCATTCATGTTTCACCCACTAATATAAATTCCCATGAATTTCTCCTAGATTAAATTTTATTACCTCTAATATATATATAATTGTATCATATGTTATTATTAAGGTTTGGGCTAAAATTAAATTGATCTATTAAAGTTAAGGTTAATGGGCCATTAATATTTAAGATAAATATGTGGAGATATCATATATTTAAGATAAGTATGAATAAATATGTGTAGATACCAATCTCTAATTTATGATGGGTTAAATTAGAATGATGAAAGATAAGGATAAATACGGTTATGCGAATAAATATGTTATAGTCCCCAATTTCGCATCGTAGCTTTTCTTTTCTGGTATCCCATCATCCAAAAACTCTAGCTTTGGAGAACCGGTGCAGAATTTGGAAGATCAAAACCTAAATAAGTCAAGAATTGTTTTGCTATTATAGATTTAGGTACGCTTTCGTTATTAAATTTTATTTTCTTGATGATTTAATCTGAAGAAGGTTTTGTTGATGATTGTTTTGTCATCTCTATATTTGGTTAAAGTGAAAGATTTTTTTTATGGACAAGTGGTATCCGAGCTTTTTCATATTAAATCATTGAGATTTAATTTTATTTGTATTAATTTATTTTTTAATTAGTCAATCATTTACTTTCGTATCTTATTGAACAAAAGGGTGATATTGTTCGTTCATTGAGTAAATAATTTCGATCTTTGGGAAGTATTCTTTTATTTATCACTTTTGTCTATGAGAACAAATTGATTTGGTCTTCAACCCATTGGGAGTAACCCTAAATTTTGCATTGTCCATGGGTTAGAAAATTACAAGAAATTGTATATGAGATATTTGTTCTCAAATCAAGGTCCTCTATCAAATGAGGAAAATAAAGTTACTAAAGGTTATAATTTCAGAAATTTCTAAATAAAGATTTTTTTATAACCTTTTTTCAGTTTTCAGTTTGGGATTATTAAATTCAAATTATGGTTCAGTTATCATTAATATTTTAAAATTTATTAAGGACTACAATATGCTGCGAAAGTAACATCTTTTGTAGAAATTAATTTATTTTAAAATATTAAGACAGTTGTAGGTATATGATTCATGTGAATATTAATCGGCTTAAAGGAAGGTTAATATTTGACAGAATTATATATTCATTTGTGGTAATAAATATAAGATAATTATCAAGATTCCATGTAAATAATAAATCGGCTCAAAGGAAGGTTTATTATTTGACAGGATTTATTGTCTATATTTAAAACTGCACTAAGAGTACCACTTTCAAATTAATATTTCTGTCTAAAGACTAAATATTAATGTTTTGCTAGGTATCTGTTGATGGGATTAACCATTGTTTGAATTATTAATCTTATTATGTACATGTTATTTTGTTCTATTTTCAATTAATCAATCTGCTTCTACGATTTCTGCCAACATCAATTCAGTTCCAATGCTTAAAGATAATTTTAAGGATTGGAAAGAGAGAGTTATGATCTGTATGGATCTTGACCTTGCATTAAGGACTGAACAACCTGCTTCTCTTACGGACAAAAGTTCCATTGAGGAAAAACGGGACATTGAGAAGTGGGAACTTTCAAATCGCATGAGTCTTATGATCATGAAGCTTGGGATTCTAAAACCTTCAAGGGGGATGTGTCTGAAAAGGTTACTATAGCCAGTGAGTTTCTTAAAGAAATAGAAAAGTGTTTTGTAAAAAACGATAAGGCTGAAATAAGTGCACTTTTGTCGAACTTGATTTCAATGAAGTTAAAAGGCAAAACAAGTATAAGAGAGTACATCTTAGAGATGTCAAATATTGCTTCAAAATTAAAAGCACTAAGGTTAGAGCTATATGAAGATTTTCTCGTGCATTTAGTTTCAATTTCTCTTCTGGCACAATTCAGTCAATTCAAGGTCAGTTACAACTATCAAAGGGACAAATGGACTCTTAAATTTTATTACCTCTAATACAGGAGGCATGATATTAAATAATACTAGTCTCACTATTTTTAGAACCCTTTCCAGAAGTAGAAGTTATTATATGATGTGCCAGTATAATACTGCATATATGATGTGCTAGTATCCCTGCAACCTCTTTTTGAAGCCTTCCCAGAAGTAGAAGTAATTATTTCAGAAAAGGCTCGGATGGGATTTTATCAAAAGATGATTGAATTGCAGAATTTTCTAATGGTAGCTCACCATGGAAATCTATATGATGGTTTATCTGTAATCCAAGAATACTTCAACTATTATGATCAACCAGCTGGATTTTTGAAGGCATAGATCAATATGTCTCAGTGCTCCTTGTCGAGAAGTCAGATCATGGATCTACTGGATTATGGCATGATAGACTACATCATATTTAACAGACCTGAAGAAGTGTTTATTTTTGGGGAAAATGGAAGATCACCATAGGCAATATTACTATGACAGAGTCTATATAGGCCCAAATATGTAGACAAGATATTATTTAGATTTGAAAGAGACATATGTAGTACCGTCTTTTAGACGAAAATTGGTTTCTATTCTATATTGGACAAATTTGGTTACTCTTGTTCATTTAGAAATAATAAGTTTAGACTTTTTCTAAATTCAAATATTATGGGTACAGGTTCCTTGTCTTTTTATAATAATCTATATTTACCTGATAGTATTGCGTCTTTTAACGAAACTTTACATGTGGGTTTAAGTGGTACATAAAAGAAAATTAACCGATGAGAATTTTTGCTTTAATCTGGCACAAGCGTTTAGGACACATTTCTAAACAAAGAATTGCACGACTTATGCCAGATGGAATTCTTGATTCTCTTAATTTATCAGATTTTTAAGTCTATATTGAGTGCATTAAGGGAAAACAAAAAAATATAAGGAGACTAGGTGCCAAAAGATCTTCAAGTGTCTTAGAACTAATACATACAGATATTTGTGGGCAATTTTCTACAGCTTCTTGGAATGGTCAACAATATCTTATTATGTTTATAGACGATTATTTTCGTTATGGTTACCTTTATCTCATTCATGAGAAGTCTCAAACATTGGACGTGTTTAAGACATATAAGGCTAAAGTTGAGAACCAACTTGACAAACTATTAAGGCTATCAGATCTGACCGTGGTGGTGAATACTATGATGGATAAGCTAGATCAAGTGTACAACGTCTAGGACCATTTGCAAAATTCCTAGAAGAGTGTGGAATCGTCCCACAATACATAATGCCAGGTACTCCTAGCATGAATGGTGTTGCTAAGAGACGAAACTGAACATTAAAAGACATGGTGAGAAGTATGATTGCTCATACTACTTTACCTGATTCACTCTAGGGTGAGGGATTAAAGGTAGCAGTATATCTTCTTAATAGAGTACCAACAAAGATGACAGTTAAGACCCCTTATGAATTATGGGCTGGAAAAAACCCAGTATTAAGCAGTTACGCATTTGGGGTTGTCCAGTTGAGGCAAGACCTTATAGGTCAAATGAAAAGAAATTGGACCCAAGAACAGTTAGCAATTATTTTGTTGGGTACTCTGAATAGTCTAGAGGGTATAAGTTTTATGATCTCACAATAAGGTCATTCTTTGAGACGGGAAATGCCCAATTCTTTGAGGATGTTGAGTTTGGAGGGAAAATGAAGTTAGAGACTTTATCTTTGAAGAAGGATCTGATTATTTTCCTATGATTGTTCTTGACAATAATCAGGATCAAGATTATATTTCTGATGTTGTTCAAGAAACAATATCAGAATTACAAGACAATGTCAAGAATCTCCCCAATCAAGTTATACCTGAAGAGCAAACTCAACAACTTCAAAAGCAAATGCCATTGAAGATGTCCAGAAGAGAAAAGAGAAATGCAATTTCAGATGATTATATCATCTTTCTTCGAGAGCATGAGGATAACACTGGAATGGTGAAAGATGATCCAATCAACTTTCATCAAGCCATTAAGAGTTCTAATTCTCTCAAGTAGATTGATGCTGTGAATGAAGAGATGAATCCTATGAAAGCTAATGACGTTTAGGATCTTGTTCCATTGTCTGAAAGTGCGAAACCTATTGGTTGTAAATGGATATTCAAAACCAAGACAGATTCAAAAAGTGATGTTGAAAAATATAAGGCTCGTCTTGTTGCAAAGGGTTTTACTCAAAAGGAATGCATCGATTATAATGAGACTTTCTCTCCAATTTCATCGAAAGACTCATTCAGAATAATTATGGCATTAGTGCTACACTTTGACCTTGAGTTACATCAGATAGATGTAAAGACTCCATTTCTAAATAGTGACATTGATGAAACAATTTATATGGTGCAATTAGAAAACTTTGTATTAGGAGATTCAAAGAATATGGTTTGCAAATTAAAGAAATTCATCTATGAACTTAAGCAAGCTTCTCGTCAATGGTATCACAAATTTCATCGAGTGATTCTCTCGTTTGGTTTTGAATGAATGTTATTGATGATTGTATATACCATAAGTTTAGTAGGAGTATATATATTTTTCTGGTTTTATATGTTGATGATATATTGTTTGCCAATAATGATATAAGTTTCTTGCACGAAACCAAGTAATTTTTATCAAAGAAATTTGAAATGAAAGATCTTGGAAATGTGTCTTTTGTATTAGGAATTCAAATACATCAGGATCGCTCTCGATGTATACTCGGATTATCATAAAAGACCTATATAGAAAAAAGTGCTTAAGAGATTTGGCATGCAAGGTTGTAAACCAGGAGATACCCCTGTTTCTAAAAGAGAAAAATTTAGTCTCAATCAATGTCCTAAAAATGACATAGAAGGAAATGAAATGTCAAAGATTCCCTATGTTTCAGCAGTGGGAAGCCGTATGTATGCTCAAGTATGTACGCGTCCAGATATTGCGTATATTATTGGAATGTTGGGCAGATACTTAAGTAATCCGAGATTGGATCACTGGATAGCAGCCAAAAGAGTCATAAGGTATCTTCAGAGAACAAAACATTACATGCTTACATGTTAGAAGTCAGATCAACTTGAGATTATTGGGTATTCTGATTCTGATTTTAGTGGATGTCAAGCTATGTCTACCTGCTTGTTGGAGGAGCTATTTCTTGGAAGAGTGCTAAGCAGACACTCATAGCTTCTTCCACCATGGTAGCTGAATTCATAGCTTGTTATGAGGCATCCAATCATGGAATATGGTTGCGAAATTTTGTCACAGGGCTGCGCATTATTGATAATATTGAAAGACTACTTAAGTTATTTTGTGACAATCAGTTTGCAGTATCATATTCAAATAACAACCGGAGCTCATCTAAATCAAAACATATAGAGATCAAGTTCCTTGTTGTGAAATAAAGAGTTTAGAGTGATAAAGTTTCGGTAAAGTCTATATAGAGTATATTGGGATAAACTCTATAGTTGTGGATCCACTTACTAAAAGTTTACCACCCAAGGTCTTTCATGAGCATGTTGCTCACCTGGGTGTTGTATCATTTAATGAGATGTTACTTTAGTGGAAGTTTGTTTAATTGAGGTATTTGGTTGGTTTATGTTTCATTCTATTTTGGTGATCTCATAAGGTTGGACCAGTTGAAAATATGCATGTTCAGATCCAATTACATGTAATTTTTATGCTACACATCCATACTTGATCTATGTCATTTAATTATGCTGATGTATGTGACCATGGATGGGTTTAGTTACCATAAATGTAACGAAAATCTTCTTGATCCAATTACATGTAATTTTTACGCTACACATCCATACTTGATCTATGTCATTTAATTATGCTGATGTATGTGACCATGGATGGGTTTAGTTACGATAAATGTAACGAAAGTCATCTTGATCCTATATTAACATTAATTAATATACGAGATTGTTATTTTGGAATAATAAGGTATATTATTTTGGAGCTCATAAGGTAATATACAATTATCTTTATATATATAGTCCAAGTGGGAGATTGTTGGATTTTGGATGTATTTATACATGTATATAATTGTATCATATGTTATTATTAAGGTCTGGGCTTAAATTACTATTAAAGTTAGGTTAATGAGCCATTAATATTTAAGATAAATATGTGAAGATACCACATATTTAAGATGAGTATGGATAAATATGTGTCGATACTGTTTTCGTAATCTCTAATTTATGATGGGTTAAATTGGAATAATGAAAGATAAGGATAAATACAGTTATACGAATAAATACAGTTATAGTGCCTAAATTCTGCACCATAGTTTTTCTTTTTTAGTATCCCATCATCTAGAAATTTTGGAAAACCGGTGCATAATTTAGAAAATCAAAACCTAAAGAAGTCAAGAATTGTTTTGCTATTATGGATTCAGGTACGCTTCTGTTATTAAATTTTATTTTCTTGATAATTTAATCTGAAGAAGGTTTTGTCGATGATTGTTTTATCATCTATATATTTGGTTAAAGTTAAGTTTTTTTATCAACACCCAACACTGAGTTGGATCACCGGACCACCTTGACATCGCCGCCGACGATCGACCGGACGAAGTCCAGCCGGCGCTTCATGCCGCTGTTGATCCTGAGATGCAAGAGCTTCGTTGTGGCAAGGAGGTTAGCGGCGTCCCGCGGGGCGAAGCTGAGGGCCTCCAGGAGGTCGAGCTTGGGGGAGAGGTTGGCGCCGACATCGGCGGCGAGAAGGATGGGCTTGCGGGTGACGAGGAAGGCGACGTGCGGGCAGCCAAGGACGACGCCGCCGCTGCCGCTGCCGCGCTCTCAGAGAGGCCGCAGGATTGACGAGGTAGTCTGTGATGCGGCCAAGAGACGGCGTAGGCCGGCGTATATCTTGCCAGCGGCGGCCATGGCCGCGGTCAAAACTAACTCAGATCGGATAGAAATGGATGAGATATGGATGGGATTTATGAATATAGGATATGAGAGACAATCCCTATTCTCTTCTACCCTTCTAAGAACACAACCTCATTAATAATACCCTCCTTCATTAACAACCTTCGTTTTCATACTTTGAAGAAGAAAACACATAAATAAAACCAACACAGTTGAATCATGTGTTGTCTGCAACTGCTCTCATATTGGTTCTTGCTCAATTGCTGAAGTCAAAGAATAGAGCAGCTTCCTCCCTCCCTGGCAAATGAAGCAACACAGTTTCACAAACATTGATCAAAATTTTACAACCTTTACTCTTCATGGAAACAACTAAAACTTACTTCTTTGGATCTCTGTACAGAGAATAGGCATTTTGAAACTTCAACCAAAGTTGTCCTGTCTCCTGAATATTCATATTTTGAGGTCTCCTACCTATGCACCCTGAGACAGAATACTCAACATGAAACACATCTGTGCAAAACATTTTCCTTTTATAAGTGTTACATATTCACCTTCCTGATTCTGTATGCTCGCCAACCTAGATCCCTGATATGGAATATAATTCAGGTACTGTTCATCCCTTGCTAAATATTTTCTCTAGGTTTTGTGTATGTCAACAATATGTTCTTACTTGTGAAGCCATGTAGCAGTTTGATAGTCTACTCCCATAAGTCCAATGTGAGAACCTACACCATTCACAAACCTCGTGCTACTGATCTCAGCAAGAGAGCACACAGAACTGCCTGTTCCAAAAGATAAATTTGGATATAGATAATAGTGAAGAAGTTTAAATGCCACAAAACACAGGTAGTATTGAAAGGAAAAACCACAACTTATAGGTTCTATTCCTCTTGTATTGAAGTATCTACAAATAATGATTTCTGCAACAGTTGCAAGAGTGAAAATAAGGTACTGGCAACCGAGCCAATTAAAAGAAGGATTAAGATAAACAATCCAATCGTATCGTTATAAATGCTATGACACTCACAAATTAATTGCAAGCAGTAGCTAAGCTACCTAAGGTTGCCCACTTGTAGAAGAAGTCCAACAAATAAAAAACAATAGCAATGCCAATAAGTTTAGTATTATACCTTAATTCTGTTCGCCCCGGGAAAATCGCACTACTACTCTCTTCTCCCCTGATTTTGTCCACTCTGTAAGAACATCCCGGTGTCTCCACAATTCCTCCATGTTTCCACGTGAAACCCTTGAATTGAATCCCAGTATTTTGACTTATCTACTGCTACTGGCCCTCAAGAATCATGAAATATGAAAACCTTGCACACACACCCACATACACACACAAAACAAATGACGACTGCAAGTTGAACAGAATACAAATAATCATGACAAAGCCACTTTGTAAGAAATCACAAACTCATAATAGCTTGGAAAAGATACAAGAGATCAATTTTAAATGAAGCTTATTGTGTGTGTATACTTTCCATCAAAAACGGATAGCCATTTCAAGTAAGCAGCACCAAAGTGAACATTGATGAAGGGCTTGTGTAGCTGATCTGGATTACCATCTATGTTGTATGCCCAGTAATTCAATTGACTGCAATTGGAAAAGATTATTAAGTTTGAATGATAGTCTAGACATTAAAAACATAGAGCTGACTTCCCAGGAAAAATATATAATGCCAAGGAAAATTATATATTTTTTCTTCTAAAGAAAACACACACGATTAACGAGGAACTGGAAGGAAAATCTGTGGTCGCAGTGAAACCTGAACATATGTTCTTCAATGGCTGGAGTGATACTCAGGAGGCCCAAACTAGTTTCCTTTGTTTTCTTGTTATTCCGCTTGGAAAGCAATTTCAGCAATGGCACAAATTATGTCCCGCATAGAGCTTAGGAAATATTAAATTGACTCAACCCGGCGTGAATATGAGTTCAAAAAATCTGGAAATAAAGATAACATAGTTGGTGTTATACAAATGCATCTAATTAGCTCGAATGACATATAAAATAAAAATTCTGTATATACATGGTCATACTAGAATAAACATAATGATAAAATTACCCTTTTCAGTATTGTAATTGTGTATCTAATAGTTGGAATAAACAAGACAATATGATGTGAGCGGAAACAGGTGTTAGAAGGACTTACAGGATCAATCTGCATTCTGAAGTGCCTGTCTACAATAATTTTAGCCACTGCTTGAAGGCATAATAAATAAATAAAAAAACACACCAATTGTAAACAATAGCATAGATATAGAGATTCACTTTTCACAACAGTTCACAAATCAATTGTTTGGTCTACTCAACTGATTCACCAGATATGAAAAATTAGTTAGTTACAAGATTGAAAAACCTGCTAAGTCTCACCTTCATCTCTGTCTGTGTTAGATAAGGTTGCCCATCAGGTCTCGTGGATGAGAACCTTCCGCCCCTTTGTCTCTCCAGCATCTAACCATTCCTTGTGGCCATCAGGATTACTCCACATTTCTTTTATGTCCTCAGCCTCAGCGCAATCATCCCAGTATTTGAAGGTGACTCCCATCACGTCAGTTAATGATATATGGCCTTCACAGGGGTTTGGTTGTCCTTCTTCAGTCAAAAACAAATCATGATGGAAGAACATTCCCACAAGAGCTGCTTCAAAATCATCTTAAGGTAAGGATGGTTATCTTCAAAAGAGAAAATGATGTCCTATTTATAGAATTACATTCAATTTATTTAATGAATAACAAGCTAAAGTACAGCCAAAGAGTTGTATTATTTATGTTAAGCATGACAGTCAAACACTTACCAGCAAAAACATTAAGAGAAAGGGGAAGGTAGGAGCACCTATTAATAAAACAGTAAGATTTCCAATATGATTAAAATTTCAATTCATGGGTATCTACCATCCCATTAATTAATAACTAATCAAGAGTGCCAACAATATATTGAACATAAATTCTTCTCCTCCCAACACTGTCTATAGTACAAAGGCAAACGAAGGACTTGTTTTTTATTTTTTCCTTTTCTAACGATGAAGGGCTTCCACGTCGAGAAGAAGCCGTCATTGCTCTACCTCTGGGCTTGGAGGTTCTGAGAGTTGGAGCTAGTGCTTGCCGCCATGCCCATAATGTTTAAAGGTGCTTGTTTTACATGACTCCATAATGTTTGTGTTTACTAGTAAATAAAGCTTTTGTCTTTTGTTTTTTTTTCTTCAGTGAAATGAAATCACGGGGGAGTGTTCTTGTACTACTAGCTGCTGTTATAAGGCGGGGTTGATGTACACTTTCTGCCAAGTCCTTCTCCTCCTCGGCGGCGCCACCGTCTGAACTCGGCCGAGGTAGCCGGTAATACCGCAACGTTGGCAGTATTGTAGTAATTCTGATCGCCTCCCATGGTGGCGGCCATGTGTTTGATTAAATTTCATGTTTTTTTGCCAGAAAAAAATCATATCACAATTTATAATATCAACAAAAAAATTTTTTTTGTTAATTTCGCCAAACATTATTTTCTATTTTCTATTTTCTAACAAAATTTATAGTTTTAACAAGAAAAATTTTATAATAAAATTTGTTAAAGTTTTTATTTTTATTTTTTAGTGCAACCAAACTGGATGTAAGTTATCTATCTCTTAAAAATTAATTTAACTTATTATTTAATTAATTAGAATTGATCTTCTAATTTAGGGTTGGGCCCAGAAGGACGGATGAAGCCTATTGACAAAGGAAAGGAAGTGAAGTGGGTTATTTTTTTATAACTAAAAGTCAGTATAATTTTTTATTTCTTATTAGTTAAATTTTTGCTTGGTAACCAAATAGAATTGTCAATTTTATATTTTAAAAATAATTAAATTAAATTCAAACGATTAGTTTGCAATTATATACAATTATTATATTTATGATATTGTTAACTTTCCTAATCCTAAGAAGTATTGGATACCTAATCCAAGATAGAACAGTCGGTTGTGATCTTCAAACAGAAACCAACCCTCCAAAATACTGTCCCATTCCTTATCCAAGAGGAAGGAGCTCCAAAGATGCAATATTTTTTCCTTATAAATAGAGGCGCTCACTTCTTTGCAATCTCACTTCCTCCTTTGTTTCAAACATGCCGTTCATACTTTGCCACCCTTATTTGAAAAGAAGAAGGACGAAGCTAGAATATGCACCAACCGGAAAGTGTTGTTTTGTCACTGAAATTTTTAGTGATAAAAAGCCCATCTTTAAAGACAAAAGAATCTTTATCATTAAAATTTACCACCAAAAGTTTCAGTGTTTGAAGCCTCGATAGTTAATTAATTCGATGGTAGAATGACAATAAATTGTCATTGAAATATTTTGTGACAAAATTTGGTGGCAAATTTTCACTGATTAGTGATAAAAAGTCCCCAAAGTTAGTGACGTAGTTTGGTGGTTAAGATTTATTACTGAATTTCGGTGTCTGTTTAGTGATAAATTTATTTTGACACCAAAATTTTCGGTGACATTAATTTTTTTTTTAAAAAAATTATCATACCAATGGTGGCGTTCCCCATGGGTGAGGTGTTGCATGTGGGCGGCCTAGCACCCGTGTGGCATGCGGAGGCCCCGGTGACACTGGCCGGGCCACATGGAGACAAGGTTGGGCCAGTGACTGCTGCATTGGGCCATGCAAGGTGACGGCATTGCTGTGGGCGGCACAAGGGGGGTGGAGGAGTTGCGCTGTGGGAGGGGACGCCACCAATCACACCCATTTTTAGTGTTGTCAATTTAGCCACCAAGAAATGGTGGCTATTTGGTGACTAATTTAATTAATTGTCATCGAATTTTTTGGTAGCTATAACTAATTTAAATCAAGACACCAATTTTTCAGTGTCAAATTTTTGGTGCCGTTAATTTAGTCACCGAAAAATCATGACCATTTTGGTAACTAAATTATTTGCCACAGAAATTTTTGGTGGCTACCTCCTTAGTAGTGCTAATTAAATAGGCTTTAAAACGCAACGCGATGGATTGAATATAGCTATTAGAAGCCATGTAAGCAAACCAAAATCTTCTCAGGTATCACCACCAATTACATTAAGAGAAAGTACACCTTAACTATAATTTTATATTAATTTTTACCTGTAATTCATGATTTTTTTCAATATTATTTATGTTATTTTAGAAAATCTCATCAATAAAAAAATGGATATGATTGGTGGCTGGCAATAATTCGGCCTTCAGGATGGGGTTTATTTAATTAAATGACGCTAGCAGAATCAATTTGTTTTTCCCAAAGTTAATTTTGGGTATTGAATTTATAAATGAGGATAAAAACAAACTTTAATTCAAATGTGGGCAATAGTGATACTTCCAAAGAGTTTTAATGGTTGAATTTATGTTAAGGATGAAAATCAACGCAGCTTTAAGTAGTAGGTGTTATATATGTAATACTCCAGCGGGATAAACCATTGTCCTATATTGTATATATGAAATCTGGTCTTCTTGTTTGAGTTTACCTTCTTTTTTGATCTCTGGTTTCGATGCTTTTGAAAATTGTACGAGCACAGACGCCTGTAGTGAAGCCCTCGATTTTGCATATATCTGTACACTGCTTATCGCTCACACAAACTCCCTTGAACGTCTTGCTAATTGCACCGCAAATCTTCGGCTCACTCTGCAGCACCTCCTCATCTGCAACATTATTCATTTGTACACAACAAATTAAATGTTCGTAAATTAAACTGAGAAGGAAAATATTAGATGATACTCCTCACATACAACAACTTCCAAAGATCAACTTTTCTCAGATGATCAGTACTAGAGATAAACTTAACATATATACTATGTATCAAAGACTAGTGAATGTTATATACTCACTCTTAACCAATATCAGAAGTATACATGAATATAATTAGACGTGCAAAAAAAGAGACTGAGATTCTAAGTTGCCCCTCACCTCTATAGCAAGTACTAGAGCTCCCTTGTATGTTATAAACCAGAAATGTAATAGACAATAGTGAAGCTCAACACAGCTATATATAGAAGGCCCGCTGTTCTTGGCATCAATTTTCATGTAAGGATCATATTTGAGTGCATGTAAACTGATGAATAATATTAAAATTGTCCTTCTATGCAATTTGCATGCGTGCAAAATGGAGCCGGATATACATGCCATTAAATGAAGTTTGACAGGAAGCATTGAGAAAATAAAATCATCTTTATGCTAAAAAAAATCTATCTATTCTCATGTAAGGCCATGTTGGTGTTCCTTCCTATGAGCAAACATACTGCAACATGCAAAGTGGCACAGTCACATACGTACGTAGATGTAGAGACACGGGAGAAGTAGAGAAGTATAAGGTTTATCAAAGAAGAAGAGACTCATTAGAGAGTGTTTCAATGACTATTTGGATGATAGCTATTCGTTTCCGAGACACTCTCCGGTCCATGTACGAAGGGTATAAGGTTGAGTTTAGTATCCTTTGTCTATATATATATATAGATGTGTTGCTGTGCGCTGCATGAAAATAGCAGCGCATTGAATCTGGGCCGCCAATCCAGATCCGGCGGCCCATCGTCGTTAAGCACCCCCACACGGACCCCATCGCCTGCCACCCACAGCACGGGCACCCCGGCACCCCGCCCGCCACGGCCCATCCCGCCCACTCGCCACTGCAAAAACTTGACTCGGTATCGACTCGAGTCAAGTTAATAAAAAAATGACTCGGTCTCGACTCGAGTAAAGTAAATAAATAATTGACTCCGTTTCGACTCGACTTAATAAAAATTGACCCGATATCGACTCGAGTCAAGTTAATAAAAAAATGACTCGGTCTCGATTGTAGTTAATATTCTTATAATATTTAAATAAATCAGAAACAAGACACAGGAGATCCATCTTATATAACTTTCTTGTACATGATGAATACAAGTACAAACTTACAAGTTACAAAAGTGTGAAATTTGATTAAAGCAAATAACAATTCATGGTAACAAGTTACAAATTCGGAGCTATCATAGTCGTTCTGCATCACTGCTTTGACATTCGCCATCACTGCGCCGACGCCCCTGAATAGACTCCACGACTCCACTTTCAGATGGAACAATTTTTTGCCTATATATTTAAAAACAAAACATGGAAAATAATCACAAAAAATATATATAACAAACATCAAAAGAAGGGTTTATTAGGCGACATTACCGTGATACAATTGCAGGGCAAGTGCGTTTATCATGCCCAACTCCCCGTTGATTACAACCATGGCATAGCCTATCTTTTCCCAAATGGTCCACTGCAAGTTCTTTACCACTCTTCCATCTTTTACCACTTCCTTTTGTCTTTGATTGTGCAGGTGGATGGACTTGTATTCCATGATGTAGTTGTATTCCATGATGCCGATCATCTACCACATCTTCTACCAATTTTTCTATCTCCAACAAT
Source organism: Piper betle (assembly GCA_033002965.1). NCBI lineage: Eukaryota > Viridiplantae > Streptophyta > Magnoliopsida > Piperales > Piperaceae > Piper > Piper betle. The sequence continues at coordinate 2,754 of JAURVB010012474.1, read as the reverse complement.
TTTTGCTTGGCGAGTTCAAACTTTTCAGATGACGAATATGCCTTTTTGGCCCATCGATTAAATATACAGTGCAATTCTCCCCAATTTGAGAATAACGTTTTGTGACAATCACCATGAAGTTCCACTCCCTCACCATCAAAAACAACTTCCTTTGCTATGTCAATTGTCCATCTCTTCATGATATACATTTCAGGAAAAATATCCCCCTCATTCAATCTAAGTACATATAGCAAATGTCTACATGGAAAACCTTCACTTTCTAAAAGTTGACAACTACATGTGCATCTCCTATTAGCTCCTTTGTAAGTAACACGTGCAACCAAGTCTTTATTATTTCTACAACATGTTACATCATACTGTTCAACATCCTCCCCATCTAATTTCTTATGAGATGAGCAACAAACCATACTGTATTGTAGTTCTTCTTGAAACTTATAAAACACTTTTCGAGTATAAACCTTTGCCATCGTACATTCCATATTGAATGGGGTGACCAATTTAGGGCTTTTATATGAATTTTCATATGCTTCTTTTGCCTCGTTCAATCTCTGTCTTTTGATAGCTCTCTCATATCTATGTATAAACTCAATGAGGCTATTTTTTTTGTTCACATACCTTGAGTAAAATGAGTTTTGAGATTCACTTCGTTGTGAACTTCTTATACCAGCTAAAAATATACCTTTACTATACACAGGCACCCAAGCATGACGAATTGCATATATGGATTTCAACCACTCATTTTCCTCCACGCAATTGTCTTTCATTAGTTCACTCCATTGTGATTCAAAGACTTCTTCGTTTTCTGCACCATAAATTAAACTATGGAATGGCTCATAAAACTCCTTCCTGTGAGCAATTGCACCTAATTTTTCAGTCTCCTTCTTAAGGATATGCCAAATGCAAAGACGATGATATGTTGAAGGAAATATCAATTTAATTGCTTTATCCATTGCAGGATCTTGGTCAGTAACAATTGCCCCGGGATGCCTTCCATCCATGCATTTCAAAAATGTTTCAAAAAGCCACACAAACGATTCTGTCTTCTCATTACACAAAAATGCACATCCAAATGTAATTGTTTGCCTGTGATGGTTTACGCCGGTGAATGGGGCAAAAACAAGTGCATATTTATTTGTATTATATGTTGTATAAAAAATGATCACATCTGAGTAAAGCTGATAATTTTTTCTTGCAATTCCATCCGCCCAAAAACAATGCTTTAATCTACCCTCATCATCTACTTCATAGCAATAAAAAAAGGAGTCATTCATCTCTTTCATTTCCTCGAAATGTTCCATCAATAATTGGGCATCAATTTCCTTTATCTCTTTTTTATATTTTGTCTGCACATTTCTAATATCTTTCTCTGTACAACCAATATTTTCAGCCCCACCTGCTTCAATTTCTAGCACAGACATTAGTTGAGAAGTTTTTATGTTAGCCTCTCCGAATTGGTCAATCAAATTTCGGTGCACACTTGTAACATGCCTATGTGACCTGAGAAATTGAATTTTTGATGGTGTAAGGAGTGCATGACTATGTCCTTCTTCGAAATACATGACATTCCATGTGCCCTCTTTATTCTTAGTTACCCTGATGCGTGCTTGACAACCTTCTCTTATTATAGGATGAGTTCTCTTTTTTCCTTTGTCAGGTATTTCTCTTTTTCGCTCATCTTCTCTGAAATGTCCTTCTTTAGAACACACGAAGACTTGCGACCATAACTCTTTTGTTCTCCTATGATAATTTGTACTATGTTTACGTATACCAAAACCGGCCATTTTTGAATAACTACTGTATAAGTCGAGTGCATCGTCCAAACAATCAAATTGCATTCCAACCTTCGGTTTGAACTCATCTTCTACAATAGGATAAATTGTTGTAATATGTTGGCCTATTTCTTCTTCCTCGTATGCTTTATCTTGAAGCTTGTCCATTCTTTAAAAAATATAAAATTTATAAAAACTAAGAATATTTTCAATTAAAATAGACGCAGTAAACATGCTTTAGTTAAGTCAAAGTATTTTTAAAGGCTTAACTCTAACCTGATTCTCGTATTCTGAAAGATGTAATTCTGGCGACCTCGACTCCCTGTGACCTGAAAATATAAATTTAACGTTAAATATAAATATATGCCACAGAAGCCCGTTAAAAAAAATTAAATTCAACATTAAAAACTAGCACACCCACGCGCGACCGAGTCAATTTTTTAATGACTCGAGTCGGGATCCGTGGTGGGAGACGGCGATGGGGGCGAGGGGCAGGGGGCGGCAGGTGTGGGAGGGGCGGGGGAGGGAGGGGTAGCAGGGGGCGGGAGATTGCGAGAGGCAGGGCAAGGGGCGGGGGTCGGGGGCAGCGAGGGGTGGGGGCGGGCAGGGGTGAGAGCGGCGGTGAGTGTAAAACCCATGACTCGAGCCAGAGTTTTACGGGAGTGAACCAGTCGGTTCAACCGTCGGTTCGAATCGAGTCAGCTTCATGGACCGCGAGCTGAGTTGAGGCCAGCTGTGAGTTATGAGCAATGAGGGTCATGTATGCTCAAATGTACGATGATAACGCCTAAAAGATGATGAAAAATGGGTTATCAAGTATGTGGAGGTATGTAGTATTGATTGTTATTTTTATTTGATCGTAGAATAGTTTTAGGCCGAATAACGCATTAGGACGCGTTTGATTATATTCGGGTGGGTTATTAGTTATAGAGCATGTCATTTGGATGTTATTGTGTTTGTTTTATTTTATGGAATTTTTCCATAT
>JAURVB010012473.1:0-54576 GCA_033002965.1 Piper betle | reverse complement strand
AGTAATTTTCTTCACCCTGACATCCCCTTATTTCTCCCCTACTGACGATCGCCCTCCACCCCGACCGCCGGCTACCTCGCCGCCGGCTGTTACCTGCACCATAGTCAGCCAGAACCGCCATCGCCGCCCCTCTTCCCCTTCCTTTCCCTCTTTCTCTTTCCCTTACCCTGTTCGCCGCCACTGCCCGCTCTGTTTCGTGGAGCGCCGCCGGCCTCAGCATAGCCGGTCGCCTAGATGCCGCCGTCTTTATCGTCAAGGCTCCCTCGTCGTCGTAAACCTCAATCCAACTTGAGGTGCCGCTCAGGGCGAGAAAGCCGCCACTTTTTCTCGTATTACATTGCACATTGGTCGGCCGCCACCGGCAATGCTGCCGCCGAAAATCGTCGTCACCACCGGGCGACCATCTGTAGCCCCCATCCCCCCTTCCAGACTCTTCCCCAAGCCTGGGCGGCCTCGGGGTGGGGATGGTGGGGGGGATGTGCTTGCGGTGGAGAGGGGCGAGGGGTGCGGGGCGGGGAGAGGGGCGAGGGGCGCGGGGCGGGTGGAAGATGGACGGCCGGAGGGGGAGAAACCGGCGGGAGGGGCTGAAAGTGGAGGGGGGAGAAAGGGTTGGGATTTTTAGCCGTTGGATGATTTCATCCAACCGCTGAAAGCTGCAGGACAGCAACCCTTTCCCCTATATATATAGGTAAAAATGTTCCTGTAATAGAGCACAGCCATCTTGGCTGTGCTCTCATTTTATTTACAGTCGTTGGATTCAATCCAACAGCTGTAAATAAATCACTCTCCCCCCTCCCCCCCAAACTCCCTCTTCTGCCGTGGTGCCCATCTCCGCCGCGCCACCACCCGCGCATCCCTGCCGCGCCCCACTTCCCCCACCCAGCGCTCCTGCCAGCCCGCTCGCCCACACTCGCTGCGTCAGTTGCCGCACTCGCAGCCGCGCCTTTCCACCTAGCCCGCCCACCGCGCCAGCCCCTGCGCCCCCACCGCGCCCTCCGTGTCACACCTCAAGTTGGACAGAAAGACGATGACGACAAAGGATGGTTGACGACAAGATGGCGGCATCGGCACTGAGGCCGGTGGTGCTCCACGAAAGAGAGCAGGAGGGGCGGCGAGCAGATTAAGGGAAAGGGAAAGAAGGCAAAAGAAGGAAAAGATGGGCGGCGATGGCGACGTTGGCATGACGTTGGCCGGCAGTAGTGCAGGTGACGGCGGCGGCGAGGTCACTGGCGGTCGGGGTGGAGCGGCAAAAACAGAGGAGGGGGGGGGACGATCGTCGGTAGATGAGAAACAGGGGAGTTCGGGGACCTCAATGGCAATTTCGTAATTAAAACTTAACACGCACCCGACTTAAGTGAATATTATAAAATATATCCCAAAAAATACAAACAAATATAGTAAAATAAGATGAAATAAAATAATCAAGTTCTAATAGATTATTATATTTTATGGTATTTTAATCTATTTTTTCATACTTTTTGAGATATATTTCGTAATATTTATCGAGTTGAGTTAGGCTTTTATTTTAAAACTACTCCTCTTGAAAAATATGAAAAAATAGGGTAAAATACCATAAAATAAAATAATCTATTATAATTTGATTATTTTATTTTTTTGGTATTTTCCTGAATTTGTTTTACATTTTTAGGGAATTATTTCGTAATATTGACTCTAGTCTAGAGAGAGTCAACTTTTTATTACAAAACTACCCTTACCCATTTCCTTCCCAACTTGTGTCAATATCACAAAATAAATCTAGAAAAAAATGAAAAAAATAAATAAAAATACCATAAGATAAAATAATAAATTAGAACTCAATTATTTTATTTTAAGGTATTTTATTATATTTTTTATATTTTTGGTATATATTTCGTAATATTAACAAGAGTTGAGAGCAAGTCAAATTTTATTACGAAATTACCCCTGCCAATTTCCTCCTCCCTCCTTTATTTTGCCTGCGACTCTGTTTTTCCACCCTTTGCAGTGCCACCCAATTGCTAGTGACCTCGCCGCCGGCCGCTTGCTGGCGACTTGGAGAGCAAGTCATAAAATAATGACCGTGAGCGAGTCAAGTTTTTTTTACAAAATTATTATATATATATATATATATATATATATTTCGTAATATTGACTCAGGTCGCAAGCGAGTCAAGTTTTTATTACGAAATTAATTTATAAATTTAGATCGCAAAATTAAGTGGAGTCGAGACTCGATTTAAATATAGTCGCAAGCGAGTCACACTTTTATTATAAAATCATTATAAATATGTATATATATATATATAATTTATTTTGTAACAGTGGCTTGAATCTGGATCGGGTTAATTTTTTATAATAAAAATTTGACTCGGTCCCAACTCGAGTTAATATTACAAAATAAATGCCAAAAATATAAAAAATACAGGAAAATATTATAAAATAAAATAATCGAATTATAATGGATTATTTTATTTTATAGTATGTTATCCTATTTTGTTCATATTTTAAAATAAAAATTTGACTCTGTCCCGACTCGAGTTAATATTACGAAATAAATCCTACAAATTTTTAAAAAAGTATAGGAAAATACCCTAAAATAAAATAATATAATTCGAATAGATTATTTTATTTTATGGTTTTTAATTCGATTTTTTCATATTTTTTGAGAGGGGTAGTTTGGTAATAAAAACTTGACTCGGTCCTAACTTATGTCAATATTACGAAATAAATCCCAAAAAATATTAAAAAATACAGAAAAATATCATAAAATAAAATAATTGAATTATAACGGATTATTATATTTTTGGCATTTTATTTTATTTTTATATTTTTTAGGATATATTTCGTTATATTGAATCGAGTCGGGAGCGAGTCAAATTTTTTATTACGAAACTACCCCTGCTTTTTCCTCTTCCCTCCCCAGTTTCTCTGGCGACCCTATTTTTCCACCGAGCCAGCCGATCGCCGGCCGCTCGCCGACCACCCGCCGGCCGCCCACTGCTGGCCAACGATGCCACCAGCCAACGACGCCCCTCCCTTCTTGATTCCTTCCCGCGTGACCCAAGGCGGGCATGAAAAGTGGCGCGGCATGGGGGGGGGGCGGCCGGGACATGGAGGGCGTGACAGGAGGGGACGTGGAGGACGTCAAACTGACGATGGTGGCGAGGCGGTGACAGCACTGGTTGGAGCGGCGCAGCGGTAGCGGTGCGGAGCGGCGCGGCAAAAATGTTTTTTTTTGGAAGGGTGAGGGGGAATGTCCAGCGGTTGGATAAAATCCAACGGCTGGAACACTGCAGCATAGCGAAGATGGCTGTGCTGCAGTACAACCCCCCTATATATATATATATGGCTAAAGTATTGCTGTAATTGAGCACGGCCATCTTGGCGGTGCTCAATTTTTTTTTATCAACACAATCTCCCCTCCCTCCTCCCTCCCCCTGTTAACGTATCCATGCCGCACGTATCCACGCCGCGCCCCACGCCCCTCCCCCCACGCCCCCCGCCCCGCCGCCACCCTTCCCCCCTCCCCTGCTTTCCCCCCCGCCGCGCCCCTCGCCCCGCCCCGTGCCCTCGCTCCACCCCTCGCCTCGCCCTGCGCCCCTCAAACCCCTTCGCCGCCCGCCGCCAGCTTGCCTCAAGATCCGCCGGCGGCCCCTGTTAGCCAGAAAACAAAGGTTCCTCTGTTTGCTTGCCTCAAGATCTGCTCCGTCTACACCGCCAACCAGGCCTTGGATGTGCTGCACGGCGACCCCGGGCGTACGCCGTCCAGGCCTGGGGAAGAGTCGGGAAGGCAGCGAGCGGCGGGCGGTGAGGCCACCGGTGGTGGGGTGGCAGCAGCAAAACAGAGGGGGAAGGAAAGGGCAATGGCATTTTTGTAATAAATATTTGACTCGCTCCCGACTTTAAATCAATATTACGAAATGAATTGTAAAAAATAAAATAAAATAATTTCATAATAAAAATTTGACTTCTTCCCAACTCGAATTAATATTATGAAATAATTTTTTTTAAAAAAATAATTTCGTAATAAAAACTTTGACTCGCTCCTGACTCGAGTCAATATTACAAAATACATCTCGAAAAATTTGAAAAAAATAAAGTAAAATACCATAAAATAAAATAAACCATTAGAACTCGATTAATTTATTTTATGGTATTTTACTATATTTTTTATATTTTTCGGGATATATTTTATAATATTGACTTTAGTCGGGAGCGAGTCAAGTTTTACAAAATTGCCTTCCCCCTCTGTTTATTTTATGGTATTTGATTATATTTTTATATTGATAGCAATTTTGTAATAAAAACTTGACTCGCTCCTGACTCGAGTCAATATTAAGAAATACATCTCAAAAAATATGAAAAAATAGAGTAAAATACTATAAAATAAAATAATCTATTAGAATTCGATTATTTTATTTTATGATATTTTCCTGTATTTTTTTATATTTTTCGGGATCTATTTCGTAATATTGACTTGAGTCGGGATCGAGTTAAATTTTTATTACAAAACTACCCCTACCCATTTCCTTCCTGACTCGTATCAATATTACGAAATATATCTCAAAAAATAAGAAAAAAATATATTAAAATACCATAAAATAAAATAATCCATTAGAGCATGATTATTTTATTTTATGGTATTTTATTATATTTTTTATATTTTTTGCGATTTATTTCGTAATATTGACTCGAGTCGGGATCGAGTCAAGTTTTTATTACGAAACTACCCCTCCCATTTCAATCCAACGGCTGTAAATAAATCAATCTCCCCCTCCCCCCAACTCCCTCTTCCCGCCGTGCCCATCTCCGTGGCGCCATCTGCCGCCACCACCCGCGCATCCCAGCCGCACCCCGCTTCCCCCCCCGCCCCAGCGCTCCTGCCAGCCCGCTCGCCCCCGCTCGCTGCATTAGTTGCCGCACCCGCCAGCCGCGCCTGCCCACCTAGCCCGCCCACCGCGCCGACCCCTGCACCCCCACCGCGCCCTCCGTGTCACACCTCAAGTTAGACGGAAGGACGACGACGACAAAGGATGGTTGACGACAAGACGGCGGCATCGGCACCGAGGCTGGTGGCGCTCCACGAAACAGAGCAGGAGGGGCGGCGAGCAGATTAAGGGAAAGAGAAAGAAGGGAAAAGAAGGAAAAGATGGGCGGCGATGGCGACACTGGCCGGCGGTAGTGCAGGTGACGGCGGCGGCGAGGTCACTGGCGGTCGGGGTGGAGAGGCAAAAACAGAGGAGGGGGGACGATCGCCGGCAGAGGAGAAACAGGGGAGGTCAGAGAGCTCAATGACAATTTCGTAATTAAAACTTGACTCGCTCCTGACTTGAGTTAATATTATAAAATATATCCCAAAAAATACAAAGAAATATAGTAAAATACGATAAAATAAAATAATCAAGTTCTAATAGATTATTTTATTTTATGGTATTTTAATCTATTTTTTCATATTTTTGAGATATATTTCGTAATATTGATCGAGTTGGGAGCGAGTCAAGCTTTTATTTTAAAACTACTCTTCTTGAAAAATATGAAAAAATAGGGTAAAATACCATAAAATAAAATAATCCATTATAATTTGATTATTTTATTTTTTTGGTGTTTTTCTGAATTTTATTTACATTTTTAGGGAATTATTTCGTAATATTGACTCTAGTCCGGAACGAGTCAAGTTTTTATTACAAAACTACCCCTGCTCATTTCTTTCCTAACTTGTGTCAATATCACGAAATAAATCTAGAAAAAATGAAAAAAGATAAAAATACCATAAGATAAAATAATCAATTAGAACTCAATTATTTTATTTTATGGTATTTTATTATATTTTTTATATTTTTCGGGATATATTTCGCAATATTAACTAGAGTCGAGAGCGAGTCAAGTTTTTATTACAAAATTACCCCTGCCAATTTCCTCCTCCCTACTTTATTTTGCCGGCGACTCTGTTTTTCCACCCTTTGTCGTGCCACCCAATCGCTAATGACCTCGCCGCCGGCTGCTCGCTGGCGACTTCGAGAGCAAGTCGTAAAATATTGACCGTGAGAGAGTCAAGTTTTTTTTACGAAATTATTTTATATATATATTTTTAAATTTATTTCGTAATATTGACTAAGCGAGTCAAGTTTTTATTACAAAATTATTTTATTAATGTTTTTAAAATTTAGATCCTAAAATTAAGTCGGGTCGAGAGCGAGTCAATTTTTTATTACAAATTTGCCATCCACCTCTGTTTTGCCCGCACCCACTGCCGGCGGCCCGCTCTGGCCGGCAACGTTGCCGCCAGCGGCCCGCCTAGCCAGCGATGTCGTCGCCTCGCCACCGTCATCAAGTCCGGCGTCCCCTCCTGTATCCTCTCCCACCTCCCTGCCTTCTCCGTGGCCGCTCGCTCCATCTCCACTGCCGACGCCGTTGGTGCCAACGTCGACAACCTCCTCTACCTCCTCTCCCGGCGGCAACGGCAAAATCCGCGCGATCGTCGACGATATCCGGGCCAAGAGCCCCCGTTCGTGCACCGTGCGGCGAAGATCCGGTGTGAAACAGAGGATTTTGAAAACAGAGGTGCCGGCCAGAGCGGGCCGCCGTGGCGGGAGAGGTCAACCGTGATGGGGGAGGGAAATTGAGTGGTAGCATCTCCAGCCGGTGCCACCTCCACCGTTGGAATCAGCTCGATCGTCGCCACCGACGCCGGCTACGCCACCGATCACCTGCCTAGCGGCCAAAACCCAGCCGGCAGCCATGGCATCGGCAATTCGCCAGGTGCACTTCATCACGAGCTCCGGAAAGGCCGGGGCTTTGTTCCTCCACGCATCCTCCTGGATAGCCCGCTGCAAGTCCGCCACAAAAGCCGTCTGCGCACTCCTCTCCTCCACCGCGTTGTCGGCCACCCGCAGCTTGATCATCAGCTCCAGCAGCCAGAGCAGGTGGAGGGAGGGGCAGAGCTGGGGGTGGGGGGGGTACGGGGCAGGGCGAGGGATGCGGTGGGGCGAGGGACGCGGCAGGGCCTGGGGGGCGAAGGCCACACCGGTGGGAGGGGCAAAGGCCGGTGGGGGGTGCGGGGAGGGGCAGAGCTGGTGGAGGGGGGGGTGGGGGAGTGGGGGACATGCTTCAGCCGTTGGATTTGATCCAACGGCTGAAACACTGCAGCACAGCCATCTTGGCTATGCTGCAGTACAGCCTCCTCCTCCTCATATATATATATATATATATATATTATATTCGACTCGGTCGGGGAAGGATCGAACGTTGGAGGAAGTATTATTATTATTTTATTATTGTTATATTATATTCTCTATCCGGTTAAATATTATATTTTATTACTTTACCCGGTTAAATAAAATGTTGGTGTTGGGGTGTTTTCTCTTACCCTAGCTGTATTTTCATTTTATATTTTTGTGAGGGGGCGTCATCCTCACCCTAGCCGCCTACTCTCATCTTCTTCTCCTCTTCCAGAGCCGGCTTCTTCCTTTTGCTTGGGTATCCTTCCTATCTCCCTACTTTTAGTTTTCACGCATTTCATGATCGCCATGCTAATTTCTGCTGTTTCATCAATTCATGATCATCATGTAAAATTCTGCTACTTCATCAATTCATGATTGTCATGTAAAGTTCTGCTGTTTAACCAATTCATGGTCGTTTTGTTTTGCTATTGCTTCATGGACATCCTATGCTATGTAATTGGTTAAATTAGGATAATTGAGTTGCAGTCTCTAGCGTATTATGAGTTCTATGTGTTGGGTTTGGATAGTGGGCAACGCTGTGGGGGATTCCAGGCATCGATACCTGTTCGTAGGCCAAGGCTCATACCGTGGCGTTGATGTTGGGTTGTGTGGGGAGAAGGGAAGCAGTCCCGGCGGTGCTGCTGGCCAGACGGAGTTTGCCTTGCATTCCCAACGGTGCTGCTGGCAAGGCATCGCGCGCCTTGGTGCAGAATTGGATTTGCCTCGGATAGTTGCTGTAATGAAAGTAACCCTTACTATATTAAATTTAATACTAGGTAAATAAAGTAATTATTTTAATAACGAGTTAATAAGGTAGAAATTGCGTTATTAAACTATAATCGTGTAAAAAGAACCTAAATAGTGTAATGAAAATAAATAAGGTTTGAACCTTTATTGAGTCGAACAGTTGAAAATAATTGTATTAGTAATATCTTTAAATTAGAACTTAATCGAACAACTTAATTAATCAAATTGCTATTAATAATGATATTGATTAAAGATTAAATCGTAAACTAAATCATGAGGATATAGAGTTAAGTAATTATCATCTTAAAGGAAAAGATACTAATAATAGTAATTAAATACTTGAATACTTGTTTATAAGTTAATAATTAATTTATCATTAGTGAAGTGTGAATTATGATTTAGATAATTAATTTAAAATGTAAAGTAGGACTTAAATGATTGTGTCACATGAATAATTTAGTATTTAAGATTGTTGAATGTTGCATGCTTTATGTTGTCGAATTTTGATATAGATATATATATTAGTCATGTAGTTGCATGCATCCCCCTCAAATAAAATTATACTTATGCATAATTTTTTGTTCTCGTTCAGATTAGGAACGTTGGTCACAGTTTCAGGTTCACTTATGAACTATCCAGGTCTATATAATTATTTGAAATGTTGTATTTTCCCTTTTTGGAAGCCCTGGTCGGCCTGAGCCCGAATTTGACCACCATGCACCGAGTGCAACCAGGGTTAAGGAATTGACTCAGTCTGACACGGGGCCTCACCCTTTAAAATTACTAAGTGGGACTCTTGGTCGAGCGCAACTGGGGTCGACTCAATTCGACGCAGGGCAACACCCCCTGAAAGATTGAATACCTGCCCTCATGCTGAAAGGGGTGACACGGCGCAATGGTGCATGATGGCTCATTATGCACTTGTGATACTGAGAGGGTGAGTCAATGGCAAATATTGGTAACTACATGCCCTGGGCAACGTAGCGTGTGTGCGCATGCATGGGATTGGAGCTGGATGGGGTGGCCACCCCTCCAAGCATGTTAAGAGCTCGACATAGTTTCATAACAACTAAAAGTCTCGAGAAATGATAATAGGGATTATATTTACTTGTTTAATTTAATTATATGGCTTAATGGTTTTATCACAAAAGCGGAATTACCTCCGTAGGTGAGCAGCTTTTGACTAAGGACTAAAAGTGTAGTTGGTGGATCTCTTACCAACCAAGGTTTGGTGAATTTATAATAAATTGGACTTCCTTTTATTCTCTTATGTTATAAATGCGGATATAGGAAATGGTCAGAGACTGTGAGACTTTATTTTTACGTATTGTCACATGCTATTAGAACATGATTTATTTTTATGATTTACAAATTTTCTAGTCTTATTTACCTAGTTATGATTTATGTTCATGAATAATATGTTTACAACATTTAACTTTTTAAGTAACACCCTGGCCGGTTAGGGTGGGTCATTACACCCATGCACTGAGCGCAACTGGGTCAAAAAATTGACTCAATCCAACACATGATAGCACCCTTAAAATTCTTAAAAGATTAAATACCTACTCCCATGCCAAAAGGGGTGACAGAGCGCAGTGGCGCAAGATGACTCATTATGTACTTATGATTCTAAGAGGGTGAGTTAATGGCAAACATGAGTAAATGTAGGCCGAGGGCCACGTAGCTTGTGTGCGCGGCGGCCACCTTCCTCGAATAATAAGAACTTGGCATAAGCTCATAATCATTAAAAGATTCAAATTCATATGTTCTAGAATATATTAACTTGTTTCTTCTAATTATATTACTTAGTGTTTTTATCACTAACATGGAATTGCCTCCGTAGGTGTGAGCATGGAAGGATGGGTAAAGTAAGGACTGCTGGAGAACTCTGTTATTGGACTTGTGATTTTTTCTTATATGTTATTATTATACTTTTTATTGGAATTTTCTTATTTTTTATATTAAATTTTATCTCGTGATTTTATTTAAAGTCTTGAAAAGTAATAGAAAATTAATTTATGAGATATTTAGTTTAATATACTAACACTTGGCTCGTAGCTCGAAACGTGTGGGTCGTTACAAGTGGTATTATAGCTTTGTTTCCCACCAAACCATGCAAATAAATCCTTACCTTGTTGAAAGTTTAGGAATCTACTATCGCAAGGGTAAATTTCTTTTAATATAAGTATTTATCATTCTTTTATAGATTTAATTTTCATTATTTTAGATAGTAAGTAATTATGGGTGTGCCAGTTTTGTGTCATGATAGGTGCACGTGATATTAAACCAATGAGCGTATGAGACGCCTTTGCAATTAAAGGTGTTATATAGGTAGTATGTGTGGTATGAGACACCTGTCCGATATGGATGATAGTGTCATGGGACACTGTGCCCCACTTTAGTTATGCATATGAGTGGCAATGCTTAAATTAAGATTAATAAAATAAAAGTGTAAATTGTAATTTTTCCAAAATGAATTTTTTATGAAAATATAAAGATATTTAAAGTAATTTCTATAGAGCTAGATACAAGTATACCAACGCATAAAGGAGGAAATGCCTAAAATAGGATAATAAAGAAGTTAAATGAATGGATAATTTTCTCTTAAACCGTATTATATTTTTTAGGACAATAAAATTTGAAGCTAGGGAGATTGTAAAACCTCGATCTTTCTCCTTATGACCCTATTATATTTTCGAAGACGAAAATTCCCATGCTGGGGAGATTGTAAAACCCAAAAAAAATAATTATTAGGTTATTTTATTTTTTGTAAATCTTAGAACAAACCACAAATAATATTTTATTAAATTAATTCTTAAGAATTAATATCATAACTTATCAATTATGAGCTTAAGCATATCGGTACGATGATATTTATGGATAGTTTTAAATAAATTTTATTTATTTAAATTTTTGGATTTGGAAGTTGGGAGTGCGATTTGACACCCGTTTGCATTAATTCAATAGTCAATTTTTTTGACTTTTTGTTATCACACAAACGATATAGTTATGAGTAATTATATATATTTCTATAAAATTTAATGTAATGACTTTTTAAATTCCACACATATTATTCTATATAAAAGGATAATTCTATTGATGGTAAATAAAACATCTAACTTGATAGTTTGTGAGAATATTTAGCTCACAATGGGGTGGTTTTCGAGAAGTTTCATTTATATTAGGATCATGTGTCATAGTTACAGGTGCCTTATCACAATTTCAAGTCCGTGTAATTATTTAAAATGTTATATATTCCGATTTAGGAGTCTTGGTCCACCGAGGCCACATTCGACCACCATGCGCTGAGGGCAACTGGGGTCAAAGAATTGACTCAGTCCAACACATGACAGCACCCTTAAAATTCTTAAAAGATTAAATACGTCCCCTATGCCGAAAGGGGTGATAGGGCATAGTGGCACAAGATGATTCATTATGCACTTGTTATACCGAGAGAGTGAGTATAATGGAAAATATCAGTAAATACAAGCCGAGGGCCATGTAGCGTATGTGTGTACATACATGGGATTGTAGCTAGTTGGGCGGTCACCCTCCTAACATAATAAGAGCTTAGCATTGGCTCATAATCATTAAAAGATTCAAATTCATATGTTGTAAAATATTTTAACTTATTTCTTGTAATTATATTACTTAGTGTTTTTATCACTAATGGGGAATTGCCTCTGCAGGTGTGAGCATGGAAGGATGGGTAAAGTTGGAACAGTTGGAGGACTTTGGTATTAGACTTTTGATTTTTCTTATATGCTATTATACTTCTAGATTGTTTTTGTAAAACCCGAAAAAATAATAATAATAATAATTAGGCTATTTTATCTAGGGTTTTGTAAATCAGAAAAATGAACCATAAATATTATTAATTAAATTAATTATTGAAAAAAATCAATATTATAAATTAATCGATTATAACCTTTAGCATATTGGTACAATGAATGATATAATTATGACTGATTATGTTATTTAAAAATCTTTTAGTCGGTCTGGGATATTTTAAGGGAGTTGGGTAGCGTCTCGACTCGGTTAAATTCTCGTGGTGGGGTGTTTTCCTATACCCTAGCCGTCGCTACTTCTTCTCACCATCATCGATTCCAAATCTCTTCTCCTCTTCCTTGCCAGAGCGAGCATCCTCCCTGTTTTGGTACCTTCCCTATCTTCTTTTCTTTTTCTTTCTTCCATGTGCATGCACGTAAAGTTTATGTTTAGCCATGTTCAATTATTTTGTTGTTTGTTGGTGGATATCATGATCTGTTTTAATAATAGTAGATTATAATGTTATGAATTTCTATTAAATTGTTACATTAATCTTTATTGATAATAAGTTTTGATAATCATGTGAATTAAAGTATTAATCAATAAGAAATCAAACTAATTTTTTCACGATTAAGATTCATCCATGGTTGACGAGTTCTCGTGTTCGACAAGATCGGAAATCATAGGCAAGATTCGCCAGGGATCCCTTCATTCATTCATTCCCCGATTGCCCTTCTGAGGGCAATGGTTGAAGAGTTGGCTTGCCTTTTTCCTCGTTTCGATGGGTTGAGGGATGTGTTTTGGTTGGTGGATTGAGTTAGAGAATGTGACAAATATGGCGGCTTTTCTTTGCAAACCAGCGTTTCATTTCTTCCCTCCAAAATGCTGCCGGCATTCGTAATGGTGGTTTCAACCGGGGATCCATTGTAGCAGATGATTGCAAGCCAAGAAAAACCCTAGTCCTACCGCCGACACAATCCCGCGTGGGCGACCTCCTTGCCTAGAAACAAGGCGGCGATCGTTCCAATTTATGGCCGATCTCGCCTGGTCGGACGTCGGTCCTAAGGTAGTGGAGCCTCAGGTGAATAAACGTTGTAGCAAGGTGCAAGAGATCAATCAGTCGCTGAAGTTGGCACCTTTGATGTTTGTATCCATAGATGTCGGCCTGGAGTAGCAAATAGCAAAAAAATAGAGATGATGGTGATGGGTGAAGAAATCCAGTTGTCCGTTCCAATTTGGTCGGGGAAGGTCGCTAGAGGGTCGAGGGTGCTAAGGCGACCACCCAATTGTGGCGGCAAAGCTTCCTGGCGGTGGCGACAACGTGAATGGACGGTGGCTGGAGTCGGGAGCAGAGAAGGGTCGGCAGGAAAGAAGATAGCACTCGGGTGGCAAACTCGTAAATAAAACTTGAGTCGATACTGGTTCGAATCGAGAATAATACTAACTCGTAATAAATCTTTAAAATAATAATAATAATAATAATCCAGAGGCTTGACATAAAGCTTATCTCTGCCTAAGTAACTAAACAACCAAATGGCAAGCATTAAAACATAACTCATATGAATATTATTATTTTAATGATTATGGGTTATGGTTGCTAAGCTAATTAATTATTATACGAAATCACCATAAGTAATAAAATTATAGTAATGATAAACTGTTGATAATTAATCGGTGTACTATAAGTCATTAATTTAAATTGGATAGTTATAAGTGATTAATGCAATAAAGATTTCACCTTTACCATATTAAATTTAATATTAGATAGATAAAGTTGATTATTTTAATAATGAGTTAGTAAGGTAAAAAATAGGTTATTAAACTATAATAGTGCGCTCATCACAAGCGTTCAACCTTAATAGTTTAGGGAAAATAAATAAAGCTCGAGTCTTCATTGAGTTAAACAATTTAAAATAATTTAAATTAGTATTATCATTGAATTAGGATAATACAAATTATTTTAAATAATTTAATAGACCGACTTAATTAATTGCCAGTTACATATTCAGAATTTGTAAAAAAAAATTAATAAAATTATTATAGGTATACCCAAGCTTTTATTTAATGAATTAAGTATCTAGTAGTCACTAAGTTGCTATTAATAATGATAGTAATTAAAAATCAAAAGTGTAAGCAAAATCATCAAGATTGTTGGTTAAGTAATTATCTTCTCAAAGGAAAATAGACTAATAATAGTAATTAAATACTTGTTTATAAGTTAATAATTATTTTATCATTAGTGAAGTGTGAATTATGATTTAAATAGTTAATTTAAAATGTAAAGTATGGCTTAAATGATAATGTCACATGAATAATTATCTCACTAGACTTGTTGTAAATGTTGAGAATTTAATATTTAATATTTTTGGACATTGCATGTATTATGTTGTCGAATTTTAATAATGATATATATTAGTCATTACATGCATTTCTACTCGGATAAAATTATACTTATGTAAAATTTTATGTTCTCGTTCAGATTAGGATCGTTGGTCACGGTTGCAGGTTCACTTACAAAGTATCCAAGTCTGTATGATTATTTGAAATGTTGTATTTTCCTTTTTTGGCAGCCCTAGTCGGCCTCTGTAACGACCCGCCCGAACCGGACGGGGTATTAATTAAAAATATAGTTAATGTATATGTAACATTCCAGAACATGAATTTAAATACAGCAAATAAGTCTCGCAACATATAATATAAATCATAACAATAAATCATGTTCTCTAAAATATAAAATAACTGTCCCTCAATCTCGGACCGTTTCCCATATCCACATTTATAACACAAGAGAATAATAAGGAAGTCAAATTTTTATAATAAGGAAGTCATGGTCTCCCAATTCATTCTGAGATTAGAAATTGTTTCCCAGCTCATGCTGAGATTAGGTGTTCTCCTAATTCATTTTGAGATTAGTCATGGTCTCCCAGTTCATTCTGACATTATAAATTGTCTCCTAGCTCATTCTGAGATTAGTTGGTCTCCTAATTCATTTTGAGATTAGTCATGGTCTCCCAGTTTATTCTGAGATTATAAATTGTCTCCCAGCTCATTCTGAGATTAGGTGGTCTCCCAATTCATTTTGAGGTTAGTCATGGTCTCCCAGTTCATTCTGAGATTAAAAATTGTCTCCTAGGTCATTCTGAGATTAGTTGGTCTACCAATTCATTTTGAGATTAGTCATGGTCTCCCAGTTCATTTTGAGATTAAAAATTGTCTCCGAGCTCATTCTGGAATAAGGTGATCTCGTAATTCATTTTGACATTAGTCATGGTCTCCTAGTTCATTGTGAGATTAGTGCCGACAAGGCTACCGGTTTGGGAAAATACAACATTTCATATAGTTATACCAGTTTGGGGAAATACAACATTTTATATAATTATGCCAGTTTGGGAAAATACAATATTTCAAATATATATATGGATATGGATATTTTGAACTCGTAGGTGCGACTAATGATCTTAATCTGAACGAGAATATAAAATTATACATAAGTATAATTTTGTTTGAGTAGACATGCATGCAACTAAATGTCTAATATATATATTTCATTATTAAAATTTTGACAACATATCATGTAACAATTCAAAAATATTAAATATTAAATTCTCAACAAATCTAGTGAGATAATTAATTATTCATGTGATATAATAATTTGAGTCTTACTTTACAATTTAAATTAATTATCTAAATCATAATTAATACTTAACAGTTGATAAAATAATTATTACTAATAAACAAGTATTTAATTTTCCTTTGTGGTGATAATTACTTAACCTCGATCTTGATGATTAAGTTGATGGTTATAATTTTTAATCGCTACTATTATTTACAGCAATTTGATTAATTAAATTATTAAATCAAATTATTTAAAATAATTTGTATTATTTTAATTCATAAATATTATTAATACAATTATTTTAATTTATTTGACAATTAGTTTAATAACCTATTTTCTACATTACCCACCGCCGTCGTCTCTATTTTTGCTGTCGTCCTCTATTTTTGGCCATTTACCACCCCAGGCCGGCACCCACACATGTGAGATCGACCCTACACTAATCAACGAAGAGAGTAGGATCATCTTCCAAAATCGGAATGACCGTCGCCACCAATTCCCGGCGAAACTTTGCTTGTGCTTGCCCATCTCGCCGAAACAGAGGACTCGTTGGCCAATAGTCGTGTTTTGTTTCTTTCTTGTTGATTTTAAACTTTAATCCTCACGATTATAAAGCTGTTCGTCCAAATTTTTCACCGCACCCCTCGGCTCAATCATGACGGTTAACCCAGCCAGTCGTGGTTGAACCCGTGGTTATGCCTAATTTAATAGAAATGAGATACGTGAGATTTATTCGGAAGGAGGGAAAGGGGTCCACGAGATTGAAGAAGACGAAGAAGACGAAGTGGAGGAAGACGAAGTCATTGCTGCCATTGAAGAAGACGAAGTGGAGGAAGACGAAGTCATTGCTGCCATTGAAGAAGACGAAGTGGAGGAAGACGAAGTTGTTGCTACTTGCTATAAAGGAGGACGCCTGTTGCTGCTACAGGGGGATCTGGCTGCAATGGAGGCTAGAAGAAAGAGATGCCATGCATTACTACTTAAAGAAGGAGCCACTTGAAGAAGTAGAGGACTCTGTCTTGTTACTGGAGACCTTGCCTTGCTGTTGCTGAATTGAAGAAGGAGTTGCTGAAATACACCCTGCTGCAACTAAGGACGCCATTGAAGGAGACGCCACCCTTGCTGCTGCTGATTGGAGAGAACGCTGCTCCAGCATGCTTTTGATGAGGACGCTGCATTTGAAGATGAAGGTTTGCTGCAATTGAAGGAGACGCCTTGGAGGAGTTAGTGCAATCCAGAGGAGGAAGACAATCTTTCCCTGCTGAAGTTGAAGCAGCATTGCAGTTGCAATTTTCATGCATTCAAGCATGATATGTTTATGGAAATGAATAATTAGGATTGGAAATGGCCATCCCACCGAGTGCATAAGAATTGTCTAAGTGTTATTGGATACTTGTGACTCTTTAGTCTCATCCCGCTGTCTCTTTGCGCGGCAAGGGCGCCTCGGTCCCACCGAACCCTTCCAACCCGACGCGGGAACACTCTAACCCGCACCAGCGGACGAACCCGCGCCCGAACATAAATTGGCGACTCCACTGGGGACCGTCAAGAGGTAGCAGTGCAGCTTGAAGAGATAGTGTGGATAAAAGAAAATGGCCCCCGAGACAAGGCATATGCTTAGACAAAGAGGTGCTAGTGAAGGAGAACCTTCTAACGCACCCACAAACCCACCTGAAGTGCAAATACCATCCATCACCAGCATGGGCGAGCCAGTCGCCTTGCAAAATGAAAACCCGAACTCGAACGAACAACTTCGAGAACGGGTTAGACAACTTGAATCGGCACTTGACGATGCACTCGCCTTAAATAGGCGAGCATCCGTCGCAATGGGAAGTGCATCGAGAAGAGAAGATGCCGACCTAGCAAACCGGCGAAGTCCAGACGAAGTGGACCAGCCTGCTAACCCACCGATGACAAGTAGTTTTACGGCACTATTGGAAAGGCCTTTGGCAACCGCTCCAACAAGTGTGGATTTGTCAAATACCCCTCGGGTAGATAATATGTTTTCCAATGTCTCGGGATTTATGTCTCAAGCCTCACCCTTGATAATTTCGTCGTCCGAACCAAGTTGGACGCAACACTACCCAATTATACCCCCAAGTAGGACTGAAATTAGTCCACTACCACAGTCATCATGGTTCCCACAACCACCCCACTACCCACCACCATACCCGTACCCATGGTATAGCCCTGCTATCCCTCAATCATCAGTTTCTATGGCATTTCCACCGCCAATCACCACTGCGGTGTCCGCCTCAACGGCGACGCCCTTGATGTCAATGTTTCAGCCAACAATTCCAGCCACAGTAGCTCCGCTACCAATTAATTATCCTCCACAAGTCTATCCTGCAACAGTTCCTGTAGCACCAGTCGCACCAGTTGTGCCGATTCAGGATTCTCGATTTGATGAGTTAAAAGCCGCGATGGATGCACAAGCCGCATTAATCGCCGCATTGATAGCTCAAAAGGACAAAGAACCTAGTAAAGTTGTAAAGCGTCTTCGTCCTTTAGCCGATGAAGTTTACACGGAAATTTTGCCGGAAAAATACAAGCGCCCAACTTTTACGAAGTTCGATGGAGACGGCAATCCGGGAGATCATGTCACAATTTTTGAAATTGAGTGTGGAACAATTGTGGCAAATGAAAAATTAAAGTTACAACAATTCCCGGCATCACTTAGCGGTAATGCCTTGAGATGGTTCAATAACCGCCCCTCTGGATCAATCAATTCATGGGATGAATTTGTTGAGCAGTTTACAGAACACTTTCAATCCATGGAAATTCCAGTGACAATTGAGCACTTAAGACAGTGTCGAAGGGAATCGGGTGAAGAATTTGCTACATATGTGAAAAGATTTAGAAGTCTGTCATCTCAGATGAAAGAGACCCCTGACATTAAAGAGCTTGTGAAGATTTGTGCAATGAACGCCGGATCAGCTGCATGGTTCTTAAGTGGTGCACAATGCAATACTTTTGAACAATTGTTTGAAAGGATGTTGATTTTTGAAGAACTTGGAAGGGTTTCTGCTTCTTTGAAAAATGCTAAGGCATCAACCAATGTTGTCACTGAACTTGGAGAACAAAGTCGGGAGAAACAACTAGAAAAGCCAAGGAACAACAATGAAGGGCAAAAGGTTGTGCCTCAACAACGGCGTGAATGGAGAAATATGGAAGATTACACCTTCAACACTAGAGATACTGAGAGATGGTTCGACGTGTTGAAGAGCAAAGGAAAGATCACTCCATGGATACCAAAAAATCTACCAAGGCTAGAAGATGAAAAGAAGGAAAATTTTTGTCGATTTCATCAAATGCTTGGCCATCCAACGGTGCTATGTCGAGATGTGATGGAAAAGATCCAAGAGTTGCTGGACAAAGGAGATATAAAGTATAAAGCTGCTAATGCTAATGTGATGACAGTAAGCCACTTATCCTTACCAATGAAGTCTCATAAAGGAAAAGAGAAACAAGGAGAGGAAATGGATGTCCCGATGGCTAATGTTGAAGACACAAAGGTGTCGCCTGCTTCCACTATAGAAGATAAAGGATGTTCTACACCTCTATCGATCCAAAAGTTTGAAGTCCAAGCTAATCAAGGAAAAAGACTTTTCGAAAAAGATGAGCTTGATAAAGAAAAGATGGAAGATCAGCTTGCTGTCAGAACAACTTCAACACAAAAGGAAGTCAAGTCAAAGATCTCAAAAACAAGACTTCGCTTGATGTGCAGCTTTGGCGGAAAGATAGTAATCCAGGGAAGGAAGCAACACTACTTTGGAGGAGACACACGACTGGTTGTACTGGAGCATGATTGTTCTTATTCAAGTCTTGTCGCCCAAATCAGGGGTACATGTTCTACCAGCATCCCTTTGGTGATTAAGTGTCAGCTACCCGGTGAAAGCTTCAATTACCTTATCACAATCGCCAATGATGAAGACTTGGTAAATGTAATCAAAGAACAAGAGGAGTTCAACACAAGTCATGAATCAACATCTCGTCTCCACTTCTTCGTGTCACCAAAGATGTCAAGATCGCAATCCAACCAGACATGGGACAAGAAGTTGGGGGCTTCAATCAAAATCACTGCTGCTAGAAGGTTTAAAAGAGAAGCAGCCAACAACTCAACAAATAGTAGGAGGCATCATAAAAGATCAAGGTCACCTCCATACTATGGGCAGAAGAAGTTTGATGCCCTAAGGAAAAATCCACAAAAAGAAATTTGGATTTGGAGGCCACGAGTGTCGAGTGAGAGAGTCACTCCTCAAGATCAAAATGATGGTCAATGGCCACACTATAACCCACGAGGAGTCACCTTAGGCTAAATTATAAAAAAAAAATGAAAAAAAGAATGAAAAATGAATAAAAATGTTTTGCCGATTCTTCTTTCTCAGATTGCGAAAAATCGGCAAGGGGGCTGATGTTCGTCCAAATTTTTCACCGCACCCCTCGGCTCAATCATGACGGTTAACCCAGCCAGTCGTGGTTGAACCCGTGGTTATGCCTAATTTAATAGAAATGAGATACGTGAGATTTATTCAGAAGGAGGGAAAGGGGTCCACGAGATTGAAGAAGACGAAGAAGACGAAGAAGACGAAGTCATTGCGCCATGAAGAAGACGAAGTCATTGCTGCCATTGAAGAAGACGAAGTGGAGGAAGACGAAGTTGTTGCTACTTGCTATAAAGGAGGACGCCTGTTGCTGCTACAGGGGGATCTGGCTGCAATGGAGGCTAGAAGAAAGAGATGCCATGCATTACTACTTAAAGAAGGAGCCACTTGAAGAAGTAGAGGACTCTGTCTTGTTACTGGAGACCTTGCCTTGCTGTTGCTGAATTGAAGAAGGAGTTGCTGAAATACACCCTGCTGCAACTAAGGACGCCATTGAAGGAGACGCCACCCTTGCTGCTGCTGATTGGAGAGAACGCTGCTCCAGCATGCTTTTGATGAGGACGCTGCATTTGAAGATGAAGGTTTGCTGCAATTGAAGGAGACGCCTTGGAGGAGTTAGTGCAATCCAGAGGAGGAAGACAATCTTTCCCTGCTGAAGTTGAAGCAGCATTGCAGTTGCAATTTTCATGCATTCAAGCATGATATGTTTATGGAAATGAATAATTAGGATTGGAAATGGCCATCCCACCGAGTGCATAAGAATTGTCTAAGTGTTATTGGATACTTGTGACTCTTTAGTCTCATCCCGCTGTCTCTTTGCGCGGCAAGGGCGCCTCGGTCCCACCGAACCCTTCCAACCCGACGCGGGAACACTCTAACCCGCACCAGCGGACGAACCCGCGCCCGAACAAAAGCTTATTAGCAAATTATAATATGCATGCAAGAAAATTAAGAAGAGGGAGATAGGAAGAATACCTAAGCAAGGAAGAACACACGCCGGTAAGGAAAAGGAGAAGAAAATGCAAATGAAGGCTAGGGTGGAGGACGTCCTTTATAAAATAAATTGAAATGACGGCTAGGGTATATGAAAACAACCGTATTTCATTTAACCGGGTAACCGGGTAAAAAATAAAATATAATAATTAACAGGGTAGAATTAACCGGGTATTGGATATAACACGTTCGGTCCTTCCCGAACCGCGTTGTGTCCCTTTTTCTTTTTTTCACGGTCTTTACAATCTGCCCATCTTGGAAATATTTCATCCCCAAAATATCATAACAGCCAATAGAAAAATTATGATTAACTTTATTTATTTCTTTGAGATCAGTTCGTGTCACTACAAATATAAAACTCTTATGCCACAAACAGGCTAGGGTATTTCCTTGCCATTTCTTGTTTAGTCTCCCATGTAGCTTCTTCTGACCCTGATTGTTCCACAATACTTTTACCAAAGGAATTTCCTTGTTCTTGAGTGTCTTTATTTCTCTTGCCAGGATGTGGATCGGCTTTTCCTCATAGGTTAAATTTTATTATAGCTCTAAGTCTTCAAAATTTGTGATGATATGATCCTCATCCCGTACATACTTCTTTAGCATTGACACATGGAAAACATTGTGTACTCTAGCTAGGCTTGGTGGCAATACTAATCTATATGCACAATTCCCAACTCGATCCAGGATTGGAAACGGTCATATGAATCTTGGTTTCAACTTCCGTGATATTTTAAATCTGATCACTAAAGATTTTACCTTTATTATATTAAATTTAATTATTGGTAAATAAAGTGATAATTTTAATAACGACATAATAAGGTAGAAAATGGGTTATTAAACTATATTCGTATAAAAAGAACCTAAATAGCATAATGAAAATAAATAAGGTTCGAACCCTTATTAGGTTGAATAATTTAAAATAATTAGTAATAACTTTGAATTAGGATAATACAAATCATTTAAAATATTTTAATTGAATGATTTAATTAATTCAATTGCTATTAATAATGATAGAGATTAAAAATTAAAACCATAAATTAAATCGTCAAGATCGTGGTTAAGTAATTATCATCTCAAGGAAAATATACTAATAATAGGAATTAAATACTTAATAATTATTTTATAGTTAGGGATGTGTGAATTATGATTTAGATAATTAATTTAAAATGTAAAGTAGAACTTAAATGATTATGTCACATGGGTAATTTAATATTTAAGATTTGTTGAATGTTGCATGTTTTATGTTGTCGAATTTTAGTAAGGATAGATATTAGTTATTTAGTTACATGCATTTCTACTCGAATAAAATTATACTTATGTATAATTTTATGTTCTCATTCAGATTAAGATCATTGGACACGGTTGCAAATTCACTTACAAACTATCTAAGTCTATATAATTATTTGAAATGTTGTATTTTCCCTTTTGGCAGCCCTGGTCAGCCTGAGCCCAGATTCGACCACCATGCACCGAGTGCAACCGGGGGTCAAGGAATTTACTCAGTCTAACACGAGGCCGCACCCTTAAAATTACTATGTGGGAGTCTTGGTTGACTTGAGTAGCTGACCAGCATGGGCCAGAACGCAACCTGCCCCCATGCCGAAAGGGGTGACAGGGCAAAATGGCGCAAGACGGCACATTGTGCACTTGTGATACTGAGAGGGTGAGTTAATGGCAAATATCGGTCAGTAAAGGCCGTGGGCTACGTAGCGTGTGTGCGCATGCTTGGGATGGTAGCAGGATGGGGTAGCCACCCCTCTTACCATATTATGAGCTCGACATAGGCTTTTAACAACTAAAAGTCTCCTGAAATGATAATAGGGATTATATTAACTTGTTTTATTTAATTATGCAGCTTAGTGGTTTTATCACTAATGTGGAATTGCCTCTGCGATGAACAGCTTTGGGCAGAAGAATAAAAAATGGTTGGTGTTTCAATCATCAACCAAAGTTTGGTGAATTGATAATAAATTGGACTTCCTTTTTATTCATTTGTGTTATAAATGTGGATATGGAAAATGGTCCGAGACTGTGGGACTTTGAGTTAGTTTATTTTATGCATTGTCACATGATATCAGAACATGTTTTATTGTTATGATTTATAAATTGTAGACTTATTGCCGTATTAGAATTCATGTTCTTGAAGTTATGTTTACATTAATTATATTTTAAGTAACACTTGGGCTGGTTCGGGTGGACCATTACACTGCAGTAGTGTAAGAATGGGTGTAAATAACAAATCCATCTATATCCTTGGTTGAATAAATAACAAATCCATCAACAACTTGCGGTAATGAAGAATGGGTGTAAATAACAAATCCATCTATATCCTATGTTGAGATGCATCTATGAAACACTTCTTTAGTGTATGAAAACTTTCCTCACATTTAGCTTCCTCTGCCCAATCTGTTTACCCGCATCAAGTTCTCCTGCCCGATCTTGTTCACCATCCCGTCAGCCCGTGTCCGTATCTGCCAGGTCCATGCTCATCTGTTCTTGTACCGTTTTCGGTAATTTAAGAACTTCTATATTAGTTTAGATGCATATTCACATTGGATGTTATAATGACTATTTTTAATTTAATTAATTATTTTTTTATTTTAATTTATTTTTTTGTATTTATATGTTTATTGTATATGATGAATGTTTACATGATTATTTGTTATTATTAATATTATATTTATTTATTCATATTAGTCTTATTATGTTTATTAATTGTAAATTTATTTCTTTCTTTCTTTATATATTTATTTATCTATTTGTATGGTTGTGTGTATGTTATTATTTGTTTGCATTTAATTATGCATTCTTATATTGTATAACTATGATATTATTATTATTCATCTTAATGAATATTAACTATTTATTTATTATTTAATTATTTAATTATTTGTGTGTTTACTAACACAAATATATATGATATTTACTCATGTTTACCTGTATATTTATATAATGTAATTATATTATTATTTTATGATTATGGTATTATTTATGTTTATGTATTTATTACTTACCTAATTATCTATGTGCGTATTTATTTGTTTATTCATTATTATTATGTCTTGATTTACGTGCCAAATGTTTAGTTATAGGTTTGTTGGCATTATTTTCTTTGTTAAGATATATTGATGATATGGCCACACACCATGAGCATGGTTGCATAAATCGGAATCGGAATCGGAATCGGTTTTCCAGTGAATCGGAATCGGAATCGGAATCGGTCTGAATCGGCCAGGAATCGGTTCAGTTGAATCGGTCCAAATTAATTTAATCAGTTATATATAATAATTTGACAATTTATAATATAAATATATTAAAATTAAGTATTGATGTTATTTTGATATTATTCTGTGTATTATAGTTTTTGATATTTTTAAATATTTTTTAAGATTTTTTTAAATTATTTCGAATTAATTATTATTTTTGACTCGAGTTAGACTCGAGTCAACTTTTAATTACAATAATGCCACCGTGCGATTTTTACCCCCCGCCGCCACCGGCGGCCCGGTCAGCGGCGAGTCTCACGGCGGCGATGTCGGCCGCCCGGCCGGACGAACCGTCGGCGGCCCGGAGCCGGCGGCGGAGTCGGCGGCGATTCGTGCGTGCCCGATTCGGTCCGGCCACGGGTGGGCGGCGACGTTGCGAGGTCGGCGGCGAGGTCGGCAGCCCGGTCGGCGGCGAGCGCGGAGTCGGGGCCGCACGGCGGAGGCGGAAACCGGGCGGCGGCGGACGGACGGCGGCGGCGGTGTCGGGGGAGCGGGTTTGATTTTAGGTTTTTAAAATCCAAATTACCATTTTACCCATGCTTAAATAATTTAATAAAAATCATACCTAGGGTATTTTGGTAATTTCCTAAAAAAACCGATTCCGATTTAAATCGGCCGATTCCGATTCCGATTTAAATCGGTCGGAATCGGCCGAACTCGGCCGATTCCGGGGCCGATTCGGGGCCGCCCGATTCGGCCCGAAATCGGATCGGCGCGACGCCGATCCGATTTAAATCGGCCGATTCCGCACGGAATCGGCCGATTTTCCTGACCATGAGCATACATTATATGAGATGTTAGTATTTTACTTAGTAATGGGTTCTGATGTAGGTTTTAGAGTCTGAGCTCACCGTAGATGTGCTGATACACTTCGAGCTTGGACAACAGGTCCCTAGGACTCTCCCTCTTTGCTTAACTCCTTTCGTATCGAGTTTAGTCGTGTTTTATACATAGGACGGTATCGGCAGCATTTTATTACATCCCTTCAATATCGGGCCATTTAGCTATGTTTTTTGACGCA
This sequence comes from Piper betle, assembly GCA_033002965.1. Taxonomy (NCBI): domain Eukaryota; kingdom Viridiplantae; phylum Streptophyta; class Magnoliopsida; order Piperales; family Piperaceae; genus Piper; species Piper betle. The sequence goes on along the minus strand of JAURVB010012473.1, from coordinate 29,581 downwards.
TGTTTAATAAAACTACAAGGATGAGATCTCTTATTGGTTTTCGAACTAAAGCTCTAAAAATGTGTGATATAAGTCTCTTACCTAAGCCTATTATATAAGTGTGCGTATTTTTAGGGATTTCACAAATAAGAGAATGATGGTACGAAGATATGTATGGGCTGCACTAGTACTCCTTCAAACCATGAAGTAGTATGGTGTATGATAGTACTGCATAATGCAGTGCATTTCCAGAATATGATGGGATGCGATCTCTTGTCCCTTTTACCAGTCGAGTACCATGGCGGGTGATATGGAAGGTGTGAGGGCGTAAGCGTTGTATTTATGTATGAATATGATTATGAGCCGTGCATGCGAGCCGGCAATTTCTTAAGTATGTTTGCTTACCACCCAATGTGAGGCAATCTTATAGTTTCATAAGTTTTTGTCGGTAATGGAATACCTATTTGCCAGCATGTATTAGTTATGTTTCGGACCAATAACACTTGTTACTGACGTTTTTCATATAATATATGTAGGTCTTGCAAATCTTGAGTCGACTTTGGTAGAAGCACAGATAAATGCTACACACTTGAACTCAACACAGTTATTTACTCTATTTATTTATATTTGATGTGTTTGATGCATGTTTAACAATGTCTTCTATTTTCATGACACCAAGAGGGTTGTTTCGATGTATTTCATCGATCAAGTCGTACGGACCGACAACTTTAAATGTGACTCAATTTGATCACAACATTTCAGATTTTGTTCTTAAGTGAACCAAAATCGGGTGTTACATATTCTATGGTATTTGTCATGAGTGCAATGTAGTTAGTTTGCCTTTAGATCTCAGAGGAATGCTGCATGGTGGAATTGGAGAAGATAGGTGAAAGGTTGTGACTTGATCAATTGCAGGTCACATGTTTTTGTGTAGTATCCTTTAGGTGTTGTGTGATTCTTTGTGGTGTCCTCTATTCCGGTTTGTTTTATTTTTCTATGAGCTATTGAGTTCATATGTCAATTTGCAATAACATTGAGTTCAGACCAGTAACTTGTTAGTCACATTTGATGACATGTTTTGTAACGACCTGCCCTAACCGGCCGGGGGTTACTAAAAATATAGATGATGTAAGAATAACATTCAAGAACATGAATCGTAATACGGCAAATATGTCTAGAAATTTATAAGTAATAAAAATAAATCATGTTCTTCAACACATCAAATGTCATTCTTGAGTGTTTTTTTGTGGATTTCTTCATTGTTAGAATAGATAAGAATATCATTTATAAAACCAATTACAAACTCATCAAGGTATTTATGACAACCCTATTCATCAAATCAATAAAAGCTATTATGCCAGCAGCTATCTTCACACTAGGAAAGAGATAAACACTTCCGAAACAATTTTGTTAATTCTGTAATTTCATGTTTGAAGGATGGGGTACACTTGGATATTTCAACAAAATAAACTTATTTGTAGTATACACACAAAAAATTGATCGACCGAGCTCTGATACCAATTGTGAAGACCCGCCATTTTCACATATAATTAATCCATAGGACCAGATCATTACTTGATGTAGTAATAAAATTTATAAAAGAAAATCAACGACATAAACTGAATAATTCTAAGTATCTTCCATTAATTTTGACCAAGACAAAAAAAAATTTACAGGCTAAAAATAAACAGTCTACAACGTCCACTTTTCAAGAGAAGAAAGTAATAATTGATCAATAATGACAAAAATACCAATTATTACATTTATATTTTGTTACTAACCTGATTGTTTGGTATTTTAATTAATCCGCTACACACCAAAATCCTTTCAATTGGTATAAGAGCGTTCCGGAGGAGGTTATTAATTCTCTATTATGCAAAAAAATTAATGGTCATGGATAGAAAAATAAAAGCTTTGGAAGGACAATCAATCACAAGACCACCGTTCTTTGATGGTTCTAATTATACTTATTAGAATCTTGTGATTTTGATTTATGGCTGACTGTACTTGATAGACATATGGATCATAAAATCGATCAAGGATCATGGGAAGAAAAGGCAAAGAAAGTGCATTCCTTAAATGTCAAAGCAATGAATCCATTATTTTGTTCCTTATATGAGACTGAATATACTAGGGTGTCTCAGTGCACGCTTAAGAGATTTGGGAGGGCTCATCATATGTTAAAGACTCCAAAATCTCTCACATCACAATATAACGCATTCAACAAGGAAGATGGAGAAAGCATCAAGTCATGTACAAACAATTCCACACATTATTGTTGCTCTTCGAAACTTTGGTAAAGACCTAGGTTTGGATGATATCAATAGGAAGTTGCTTGCATCATTACCTATTGAGAGGAGACCATCACCAACAAGGAGTTACTTTATTCTCTAATTGTAAAACCCTGAAAAAAAATAATTAGGTTATTTTATTTAGGCTTTTATAAATCTTAAAACGAACCATAAATAATATTTAATTAAATAAATTCGTAAGAATCAATATCATTTATAACCCATTCGTATTTACTTAATAGTAAGTTTTTGAATTTTCATTATCACACAAATCATATAGTTATGAATGATTACATTCTTTTCTATAAAATTTAATGTAGCGACTTCTTAAATTCCACATATATTAATAAAATTTAATATAGTGACTTCTTGAATTCTAGGTCCGTATAATTATTTAAAATGTTGTATTTTTCCTTTTTGGCAGCCCTAGTCGGCCTGAGCCTAGATTCGACCACCATGCGTCGAGTGCAACTGGCGTTAAGGAATTGATTTAGTCCAACACGGGGCCACACCCTTTAAATTTACTATGTGGGAGTCTTGGTCGACTCAAGTGTCCGACCACCATGCGCCGAGCGCAATCAGGGTCGACTCAATTCGACACAAGGCAACACCCCCTGAAAGATTGAACACCTGCCCCCATGCCGAAAGGGGTGACAGGGCGTAATGGTGCAAGATGGCTCTTTATGCACTTATGATACAGAGAGGGTGAGTCAATGGTAAAAATCGGTAAATATAGGCCGTGGGCCATGTAGCGTGTGTGCGCATACATGGGATGGTAGCTGGATGGGGTGACCACCCCTCCTAGCATATAACAAGCTCGGCATAGGCTCAGAACAACTAAAAGACTCTCGAAACAATAATATGAATTATATTAACTTGTTTCATTTAATTATATGCCTTAGTGTTTTTATCACTAACGCGGAATTGCCTCCGTAGGTATGAGCATTGAAGGATGGGTAGAGTCGGGACAGCTGGAGGACATTATTATTGGCTTCTTTTCTCGAGATTGTTTACATGGTAGTGGGTTTTTGGTTCTGTTCATGGGACTTAGATTATTCTGAGCATTTATATATTAAATTTATTGTTGTGGATTAATTAAAAAGCTTGAAAATTAATAGAAAATTAATTTATGAAACATTTAGTTTCATATACTAACACTTGGCTCGTGGCTCGGAACGGGCAGGTCGTTACACTAATTACACATGAACATACGTTAGAGTGAGATCGGAAGGAAAATGAAGTAAATAAAAAGAGAAAGAAAGATCTAGCTCTACAATTGTTGATGGGAGGTAATGATATTATTGATATGGCTTTAGTCTCTAGGAATTTTAAGAATTTCTTGAAAATTATGGTTTTAGCTAAAAGACGAAAGAAAAGAAATGAAAGACCTCAACGCTCTGAATGTATGGATTTTGGTCGCATGAGCAATAAGTGTCTGAACAATGTAAAAGAGGAGGCAACTAAAAGAAAAACAAAAGGGAAAAAGAAATAGAAAATTGAAAAGGAAAAAAGGCAAGAAAATATTGAACGCCACTATGAAGAAAGTCTAGAAGAATTTCTAGATGAGTTTTGTTTCATTGCTAATGGTGAGAAAGAAGAGATTAATGAAGGGCCTAAAGCATCATTTGAAGCCATGTATCAAAACTTATCAAAGTTGATAAAATCAATAAGGATTCAAAATTGATAGTTCAATCCTTCGGTTTGGAGAATGAAGGATTGAAAGCTAAAGTTGTAAGGCTTGAGTAAGAGCATGAAAAGCTAATCACTACAAACAATGAGCTTGCACAAAAAGGTGAAGGATGGAATGATGAGCTACAACAAGATGCTGTCAAACATGCTACTCATGCAAAAGAGTCCACTTTGCAAACTCGGACTAAAATGTGAAAAATGGGGATGTAATTTTAATAAGTCTAATGTTTTTGTCAAAGCATCTACTCCTAGTATTTGTGTAAGTGAATCAAGTAAGCCAAAAAGAGCTCAAGTAAGAGAAAAGCAAAAGCCTTTGGAAGGCAACCAAAGAGGTCAATCAAGCCAGAGTCCAAAAACCTTAATTGAAGTAGGTTTGTGCATCAAAATCCAAATCCGAAAGGGATCACATGCAATATTAGTGGAAAGGAGGTCATGTGAAGGCAAGATGCTGAGAGAGACTATTGGTGGATTATGGCATGATGACATGTGTACCTAGGGGATGTGTTCTTACTAGCACATACATAGCATACAGGTAAATTTTATTTATTTCAAATTATGTGATTTTGGGTAAATAAATAAAATTGAAAATTGGATTGCTTAACTGATGATTTCAGATGTTTTTTTAATTTATTTGATTAAAGTTTTATCACGGGGTTGCACTTTCACCATGTTTTATTATCCATGAAATTTGAACATTAAGTATGAAATCCTAATTAGATTTCAAGCAATTCGGTGCTTCTAAAATCTTATTTGTCGCATAGTTTTGGACTAATAAACATGTTTGTAAGTATGTTGAAGTTGAGCAGTCATGTGTGGGCTCAGGTTGGAGAAAACAATTTTGGGTTCCCCCATCTTTTCTTCATATACTCTTCGGAGAAACAGGGTTCGACACCAAATCTTAACACTACCTGCGTTCGAGTGTAATCGGAGGATCACTGGTGCAATCAAGCACTGCATGCTATCAAAAAATATTTCTTTTTGACTCAATCAAGTTTGATACTTTGCAGCTATTCAAAGCTTTTCAGATGTCTGATTGGTCTTAGTGCTGGAAAATCAATTTGGCAATTTTCTTTGCCAAAGTTCAATTGGGTTGAATAATTGATCTAAATCGATTTCTTTAGTCATCTGAAATTGTTTGGATCAATTATTGAAGAATTTGATTGCCGATTTGATCTAATTGAAATTTTGTGTTCTTTGGAGTTTTCTCACCAACACTTTGTTTGTTTGATTTATGGTTTTGATCTGAAAATAGCCTTCAAATTGTTATTGGTCTTGATGATTGAATGATGAGTGGAGCTATTGGAGCATCCCAGAGTGAAGATGGTGCTCCCAGTTCCTAGCCGAAAGGAAAAAAGTTGGCATTGGGCAAAGCTCTACCAAAAATTATTCGAAGAAGAAAATGAATCTATCATCTTGCCCAAAGTGTAACGTAATGCGCTAAGTCAACTCTTGAAAAGTGGTTAACCAAAATTGAAGATTATAGTCTGTTCTCACTAATAAACAAGATCTTACCTTAGTTAAGTTGAGGGATCTAACATTTATCATTCAGAGCAGGCCATGATGATAAATGATGATGAATCTGTTGGATTTTTACGGTACCTAGAAACACAAGGTTGAATATCAACATTTGCTTCTCCAAAATTGAATGTTGCTATGACAATGATTATCAAATTTTATCATTCTATGGATCGGACAATTATATCTTGTGTGTAGGGTTTGCTAGATGGCAGATCATTTCGAGTATTCGCCAATAATATTTATGAATTTTTAGGTGTTCTGAATGAGGAGGATATTACTTATTTTGTAAATGTTGCTTTGGACATGCTATTTCGGAAATACATTCCAGCTACTGAATTGGATGGAAAGGTGTTAACATTCAGTGGGAGGTAAAAAATCTGGTGAATGCTAAGGATCTTAGTCCCATTTCTTTTCACATTTTGGCAGATCGTGGTGTCCAATGTTTTGCCTCAAGGAGGATAGCTCAATGATGTTAGCAATTTTGGCATCTATGTTTTATGGATGTTTGTTAACCAAAGGATGATTAACCTACCTATTTTCATTCTTAACCACATGTTTAGGTGAAGAAATCAAGGGAGATCTAGCTTACTGTACTTTTGGATGCTTACGTCAAGGTTTGTGAAGAAATGGAGGGGTTTACATTGATTTTGTGGAGAAGTCACAAGTCGGATTGTGAATCTTAATCCAATTGAGCCTTAGTCAGGTAACCGAAGTGCTAAAAGGTCTAGAATTGAACCTAATTCTCTCAATAATGTCTAGGACAATGAAGAAGCTCGGGGGAAAGGAAGCTTAATGGAGCCCTAGAGGCAATGGATGAACTTAAAGATTTGAATGAAGATTCGGAAAGGACTATAAAGGATGTTCCAATTCATAATGAAATTCCATCACAACTGAACAATAATGATGATTTGGCTAGTCATTTTGCTCAGTTGCTTGGAATCAATGAATGCTCGGATGATGAGTCATGATGAGCAGCTTGGAGTGTTAAGTGACCGATTGAGCTTAATTGATGATTGAATGATTCGGATTGAAATGAATTAAGAATGTTTTGTTCGGGATTTTTGTGTTCCCTCTTTGATACCTTTAATAGGGTATTACTTTGTGTACAGCCTGGATGGCACTCCTCTGCAAGATTAGTTTTATCTTTTGTCTTTTTGAGATGACAAAGGGGGGAAATGTATGTCTTTTAGGAATTGCAAAATGTAGGGGTAGTTGTGATAACAAATGTAAGGTGAGTGCTTGTTTTGATTTTCATCATTTCATGAGCTTTATGGTTTATTTTGTTTCATTTTGACATGATTGAAAATGCTAACATTTCTTGTAGCTAAAGGATATTTTCTTTTGAAGTACACTTGGCTATTGGCTATTGGCAAGTATTGAGGACATTTGTTGGAGACAAGGAGCTTAAGTGGTGAAGAAGTTGATCTTTGATGCTTGCTTTATAAAGATTGGGCTAAAACCTTGTTATAAGCTAAATATGTTGTCATTATTAAAAAGGGGGAGAATGTTTAGCCTTGCACTTGTACATTTCCGTTTTTTATGATGAAACATTACATGATGAGTACATGATAATATTCTATTTAAGGTTCAGTTGAAATAGAGAAAATTCAATGTTCTATTTCAGAAAGTGATGACATTTCAGACTCAGACTTATACAAAGGCTAAAGCTTTGATGGAACCTTGAAGACTTGATTGATTAGGTGAAGCCTAAAGCTTTGGACATTTGAATTCACACTTGAGACAGAAATTAGTGTGGTTTTGAGGAGCCTACTCACAAGAAGCATACTCACATTAAAACTGAAGTGGTTAGATGGTGCTCAAATATATGGACTTATGTGGCTATATAAGGAGCTTAGTGCATGAAGGAAAAGGATGTCTATTATAAGAATATTCAATAAAGATTGAAGTGTTCTAATGTAGAAGTAAGTTCAGAATATGGTTGAGAGCTTCATTGGGCGAAAGCAATCTTTTTGATAAAGATTCATTATTCATCAACCTTAGATTTTAAGAGATTCTGCCATGGTGGTGAAAATATTGCATCCCTTGAGTGATTAATGTAAAAGAACTTGTTGATCTTGTGAGGACTTGTTTTTGAACAAGATCAGGTGTGATCATGTGTTCTGTTTGCACTAGTGGCCATATGATACTCCATGTGTGAAGTGGTGAGGGTTATTGTAATTGTAAGTATTCGGTTTGGAATATGAAGTTGAGTTTGAGGTCAAGGAGCTAAGGACATGTGTGTGCCTTGTGAAGCCGACTTGGGGTGTGGTGAAGGACAAGTGAGCTTGTAAAGGACTTAGTTCTTGCTTGGTGGAGGACAAGTGCTTGTAACACTCAGGTTGTAACAATCTATGGTTGGCCATACTAAAGCATAGAAGACCTACCCATCCGTTGGCTACATAAGTGAAGAAGAGATGAGTACAAGTTTGGAACCTCTTAAAAACCTTGTGTTTGTTTTTCTTGTCCTTACTCTATTTACTTTATTAGTTTTAGTTTATATACAAATCTTTATAATTTGCATGGATTGACTAGATTACCATCAGTTATTGTTATTATTTGTGTCTAATCACTTTATATTTGTTGAGTAAATTCATAATGGTATGTAGAGGATTTCTTTTAGTGTGTGTGTGTATGTGAAGTAATCCTTAGTTTTCACTGGTAGGCATGCTGTTTGTGTTTGTTATTTATTGTTGCACACTTATCTTTTGTTTGGAAGTTGGCCTTAGTAGGAGGTTAATATATATGGCGAGCAGGACTTGTAAGACTATTTTAAATATTTCAACACGACCTATAGTTCCAAGTCCAAGGGAGGCTCACAGTGGTAGTGAATCTAATCAACCCCTTTGTCACACCATTAATGAAGAGATTCTAGTGGATAATGTACAACTGTCTGACGTTTCAATTCCTTCCACCACACGATGACATAACTCCGGAACGGACTAATGCTACCTCAAGGAGAAGTAGAGATTCCTATTAATGAGATCAGGTAGTAGAATGATTGTAATAAATGATTTCATGGCAAACGACGATGGAGATGTAGTTAGAGACCTACAATAGTTAGATATGCTAACAAATACCCAACAACATATGAGGGAAATGAGGGGGCCTATAGAGGATGAGCAAAGAAGTGATATGTAAACTAAGTTCATATCACCATCAAAGTGTCCATTAGTGTAAAATAAGAATTAATGTGAGAGGTTAAGCACTTAATATTAACCGGTAGGTCAATTGAAGTGGAGCCAAACATGTTCATAGTGATCTTGTACAAAATGGGCCTATGGGTTAATTTTGGTTAACGGCACGTTCTGTAGTCATCATAGAGGTGGTTTCCAAGATCGTGTAGAAAAGTTAGGAGTTTTGCTGCTTATACGGTCAAGGGTTTAACTAAATGGGTAGAAGCTCCTTAATATTTTCTCCTACACAGTAAATGGGCAATTGGATCAAAGATGGGTAAGAGGTGTATATCAACTAAGAGGGACGACCCTCTCCTTCCTAATTACATTTAATGTCAGTCTCTCTCTCTTCCCTTCTGGCTGCAACGTCCAACCAGTTCTCCTCCCTTTGCCTTGCTTCCTTTGTAGAGAAAATGCATTCCAACTTCTCTTTCTTCCAGTTTTGGCAAGATTGGATCATGTTCTCCCTACTTTTGCAAGTAGCACTATGCCTTGACTTCTAGTAAAAATTCAAGGAGTTTAAAGGCTAGTAATTGAAACCTAGATCATAATCTCATAGAATTCATGCATGCATATCATGAATCATCATATTTTATTGATTGTTGAATTAAATTATGCATGATTTTGTTGCAAGTTCATGTTTTATTTAAGTTTCATGGAAGAATTGCACAAAATTGTTGTTAGAAATTAATAACTCAATCTACGATTGAATTTTAAGTGATGTTTTCATGTTTTAATTTGCTATAAATAAGTTTTACTAGTAGTTCTTATCATTTAACAATGTTCTGAAGGTGAATTGTTAAGATATTCCAAGTTTAGAACAAGGAAAATTATTTGCATATTTTTCTTTAAACAAAAATCATGAAAATATAGGATAAAACCATCATAGATTAAAAAGCTGGTGCAACCCATGATTGTATGCTTAAAGGGCATGAAAACCCTGGTTTTACTTGATCCAAATTGGATTAGGGGAAAAAAAAGATCAAGAAAACTCAGATTTGAAACCCTAGCCCACTTAACCTATATTAAATCAGTCATGACTAGGGCTGTAGACTCTAATTTGTATAATTGTTTTTGCGTTAGAAACTATTGGAGATGTCTACTTTCTGCTCATAAAATTTGATAATTTTTTGATAGTATCTCAGGAGATAAGATCTTTTACAGTAAGGATGATTATCCAAAACCTATGTCCATTTACTACTTTTAAGCAATGTATGCAATGTTTATCATCAGTTAACCACTTAATGATGATTGTATAATGTTGTGTGATTGTTATAAGTTTTGTTTGCATGTTTTATAAGTATCATATTCATGTCATGTCATATCAAAGCATGGGTAGAGTAGACTCGGCCTTAATATATTTGTTTAGGTCGACTATATCAGGTCGCATCAAATGTAGCTAAGACAACAATCTAAGTCCATGTTTAGTAGTAATTTGAAAAGTTTTAAGATCCTCTATTAGATGGATTAATCCATTGTTTGATGTTTTCAACATGTTATCATGTAACGTTATGTTCTGTTATATGACAATGCAATGATGTTTTTAATGTATGTTGTTATGTCAAAGTACAAGGTGGAGACTTTAGTAACGAAGTTCTAATACAGTTTTCAAACAAAACGTGGTTTTGGGGTATCTCCCTTATGCAAGAGCCAAAGTTATTAACTAACAGCCTTTGTCTTGATGATGCTATTGATCATTTCTGGGTTTTCAATGAGATTGAAAAAAGCGGATTATGATGCTTAACTTGAAACGAAATGTATCGGAGTTTTTAATGTGTTTTTATTTTTTTAGTGAATGAAGACTACGTCGAAAGGTTAGTCTACTTGTTTTAGTATCTAAGACTTTGTTGAAATGGCTAGTCTACATGTTTATAGTTTTTCAAGACTACGTAGAAACGGCTATATCAAAATGGCTAGTCTAAATGTTTTAAGTTTTCTATCAAAGACAGAATCAATGGATTAGTAGTTAACTATTTGGAGAAGTTTATGTTACTATAGATGTTAAATATTAATATGATATTTTATGTATAAGCTCAAGCTTAAATTAAGTATTAGTTTATGTTAGTATATTATTTTAGTTGGTTAAAATTATGTTCAGTTCATGAATGTGATGCTTAAGTTTACTATGTTTAGATGATGTTTATTCAATTTTTTCATCGTGTTGAATTGAATGTTGTTTAATCATAATTTCTTATTATGCTTACTACATGTGTAAGTAGTGGATTTAGAACCTTGTTAGTAAGTTGCTGAGTAGACAAAGTTTACTTTGTATGCAAGTACAAGAGACGTTTTGATTGATGGGATGAGAAGACTCAGCAATCAGGATTTTATTTATGTTATTTGCATGCTTAGTACAACAGTATTGTAGCCCTTTCTACAAGGCACTCAAATGGTTATGTAATGTAAGTTTAGATTTTTAATTTGGTTTTTTATAGATACATGTGTTGATCAGCACAATAAAATTAATCTGTTGTGTTTATTATTTTTAATTATGCATGTTGTAAAAACCCCAATTTTTCTCCTTATAATCCTATTATATTTTTGAGGACAAGAATTCCCAAGTTAGGGAGATTGTAAAACCCCAATAATAATAATAATAATAATAATAATAATAATAATAATAATAATAATAAGGCGATTTTATCTAGAGTTTTTGTAAATCTTAAGAATGAACCATAAATAATATTGAACTAAATATTATTCTTAAGAATCAATATTCAGACCTTTATGTTTATTGAATTTTTGGGATTGTGAATTAAAGTGCGATTTAACATTCATTTACATTAAGTAAATAATAAGTTTTTAACTTTTCATTATCAAACTAATTGTTGGTATTTAATATAATTATTTGTGATTACGTTCTTTTATGTAAAATTTAATGTAGTAACTTCTTAAATTCCACAATTAGTAATAAAATTTATTGTAGTGATTTCTTGAATTCTAGACATATTCTTCTATATAAATGAGAGTTCAGTTGATGTTAAATAAAACATCCTAATTATGGTTAACATCAACATGCATATGATAGTAATAGTTATGATATAGTAGAGCATGAGTTATCAGTGTATACACGAGGTACACATGACTTTTATGAGTTAGCCAGCATTTTAAGCCTACATCTAGGCCATTTCATCGTTTAGTATCCGTTTGGTATTTTCAGGGTATCTCATTTTCATGCATTATAGAGATTTTGGATCACCATGTTGTGACCTTGTAGGCCCAACTCGATTGAGTTCAAGGAACGAAACCTATTTAGTCTTCTTGCCTCAATCCTCCCTATATAGTCACTTTTAGAACTTGAGTCAATTTTGACTTCAGACGGTCTCGATCCGAGCTTTCCATTCGTATATATATTGTATATACCCATAAGTGGGTCCCACTAGACCATGAGCCGTCAGACATTTAGATCGTGCCACATGGCAAGATCTGAGCCATCCACATCAGCTCTGGCTTCACCATATTATCTTCTCAGATCTTCCAAGATCTTTCACGATTTAAAAATTTACAAGACCCTTTAGCACCGGCACCACTCCAGCTCACCACTGGCGAGTCTCTGCCTTGCTCCCGACCACCGAACTAGCACCACTATGACTGCCTCGTGGCCAGCTTTTCAGTCGTACCACTCACGACCACCATGCACTGCAATCACCACCAGTGAGGGAGTTTTTGGAGTCAATCCATTGGGCTATTTTCAGATGTTGGCGAGCCACCTCTGGCCAGTTCGACCACCCCGACAACTTCACCTTGCCGAGATCTACGGTTTGGGACCAACACTGTCCAGTGCCGCGGCAGCGATCACCACTGGCTACATTCTCGTGCCCGGCTGCAGTCCACCCCCTTTTCTTGCTGTTTTCTAGCTATCCTGTGGCCGGACTCCGCCAATCATCACCACCACCACCTCCGCCTCAGCTTAGTATGGTCCGGTTCAGCCCGTTTTCATCCGTTCTTGTACCGTTTTCGGTAATTAAAGAACTTCAATATTAGTTTAGATGCATATTCATATTCGATGTTACAATGATTTTTCTTAATTTATTTTTTAATTAATTAATTAATTATTTATTTATTTGTATTTATATGTTTATTGTATATGCTGAATGTTTACATGATTATTTGTTATTATTAATATTATATTTATTTATTGATATTAGTCATATTATGTTTATTAATTTGTAAATTTATTTATTTATTTCTTTATATATTTATTTATCTATTCATATGTTTGTGTGTATGTTATTATTTGTTTGTATTTAATTATGCATTCTTATATCGCATAACTATGATATTATTATTATTCATGTTAATGAATATTAACTATTTATTTATTTATTTATTGAATTATTATTTAATTATTTAATTATTTGTGTGTTTGCTAACATAAGTATATGTGATATTTACTCATGTTTACCTGTATATTTATATAGTGTAATTATATTATTATTTTATGATTACGGTATTATTTATGTTTATGTATTTATTATTTACGCATGTTTAATAAAACTACAAGGATGAGATCTTGTTCGAATAATTTTAATAGCATGCAAGTGTACACGGTCGAAACAAGTAATATAATGATAAATTCAAGTATCGTCCCACAGGGAGATGAATTTCCTATAATTAATTAAAGAAAATAAAATTAAGAACAAAACGGAAATAATTAACTTAACAGAATCTAAATACTAACTTTAAATTAAAAGAGAAGTCAAAATTATAAAACTCGTTCTAGAGTCGAATTTCCCTTAACATGAATTTAATCTTCATCAAATCTTACTCTTATCTTTTATTCCCTCAGATTGTCGATCTAGGATAATTATATGACATGGTGGCTCCCGCTCCTTCATGCTTCTATTATTTTGCCTCAATTTCTACCTCCCGGTGATAATTGATTAATCAACAAAATAATGCATTAAGAATTGCCTTACAATCGCATACGGTGTTGTGTATCTCCCGACCACAACGACAAACAAGTCAAAAGACTCGTCGTATGATGAATTATCAATGACTAATCTAATTAATTTCTCCCGAAATCTAATTAAACCTCGTGATCTAAGAATTAGGTGATCAATCTATTCTTAGCATTAAGAATATGATAATTCAAACAATTTGATTGAATAAAAGAGTAAGAGCTTGAAATAAATTCAATTAAATCATGTTAAGTTCCATTCTTCTCTAGAACGAAATAATAGACTACTCCATAATAAAAATAAAAACAATATAAAGAAAAACAATATAAAGAAGAAACTAACTTTTATTACGAAAGAGAAAGAAATTACAAAAACTAAAACTACTACTTCTACTACAATCTGAAGCTAAGAGATGAGATATGATCAACAACAAATGACCACCCCTTTATATAGAAGTGGAGATACAAGAATTCGAAGAGGGTGTTCACAAATCGACGTAATCTAATTAATTATAATGTCCCTTTACAGTTTCCAACTGTTCGACTCCATTGAACACCATACATTGTAGCCATTGGGTGGCGCCAAGTGTCATGACCAATCAAATCCAAAGCTTAATTTATTCATCTTTTTCTGCATTAAAACATCAAAGTTAAGCATATATAATAAAATATTAATTAACTAAAATAATAAAGTAAAATATTACTTAATTAATAATGTTTATACCCGAGAAGTACAAAATCATATTAAAAACATGGGTAAATATTATATATTTTAAACACTTAACACACCCCCACACTTAAACTTTTGCACGTCCCGAGCAAAATATCATAACAAAGAAAATTTTACTACACAAAAATACTTAGTCCCCATTATGTTCTCATATGATTCTCAATCAAACCCTCAAGAGTCAACAAGATGTCAATCAAATTAGAAATTCCCTTTCATTAATCACATCCAAAAGAAAGCTCTCTCTGTGTGTGTGTAAGATAATCCATTGGCTTATCATTCTCATCTACAACTAAGAGAATACAATCAAGCACATGCTTAAATATGTTCACCTTTCGCTCCCATCTCCACTAATGTAGGCAATGCCAATTTAATGGAATCAATAGGTCTTTATAGGTTGTAACGGGGCCAGGGGCTAGGGACCAAAAATAGGATAAATAAGATAGAAAAATCAGAGGCTAATATGCACCCTAGAATTAAAAATCCTTTCTAAATCCTAACATACATGATTAGCAAATCCCCAAACACCGTATCAATATGACACAAACTTCCTTAAATGTAGTATCGACTTGACCCAATATAAGAATTAACTTTGCTTTGATTTTCCATTGACTACCTGCTACTTTTTCTTTTTTCTTTTATTTCAAACCAGTGGAAGACTATTGCTTCATCTTGTGTTTACTGGTGGAGGATCATTGCCTCATCTTTTTCTTTTCTTCTTTTTTTTCTTTTTTTTTTTACAAAGCAAAGTTCTAGGAAAGTCCACACAATCTACTCAATCACCACTTTATAACACGCAATGCCTTCCCCCTATACTACTCAAAGTTTCATCCCTGTTAGAATTTAGAACGATTTCAAAACACTAGGGTGCTAGGACTCAAGCAGCAAGATATATTTTCAATAAAAAGGCCAAGGCTAAAATAAGGGTAATCAAACAAATATGTATAATAAAGGCCATGAAATTGTGTACAAAGGATAATTTATATTAGGTAGGCTTGAAGAAAGGCCCAGACTCATCAAAAAGAAATGCCTATATCATTTTCCATCAACATGGCAAACCAAATATTTCGCCTCGAAAGTCGCTAGGGCAAATTCTAAAAGTCATGACCATCATGTACAATCCTTATTGCAAAACATTCATTGAAATCATCTAAACCAAAGGATTGTGAAAATAATATAAGGTAGAGAACCAACTCTCAAATGCAATCTTTTACTCAGTTCATCCCTCATATCAATTAATCAAGTTTTCCCAAGAAAGGTAAGACTAATTCACATGTATCTATCATTGAACCAAGAGACTAAAATACTATTGCATAATAAAATTTTTATACTAAACTACACTATATATATGTATATCTAAATCTAAACATGAGTCAAGCATGAACAATATGCATAAAATTAAGGCATCACCCCCAAACTTAAACTAAACATTGTCCTCAAAAATAAAAATAAAGAAAAAGAAGTGAAAGAGAACTCCCTCATATCAATTAGTCGGTGGATGATTATCATGAATAACTGAATTTGGACTTGACCCATGCTTTATTGACTTTAAATGATCGATCCCTTTGTTCAGTCTTAATTTCAATTGCACCATGTGGAAAAAACTTCTGTCCAGGAGAAAATGACCAGCAACCACACCAGATGCCATGTTTGTCTGCTATAGTCCAAGCAATAGCTGACTTGTGATCTTTTAGTATTCTAATCAGCTTCTCTTTCTGCAATATAGTTAGCTCTGAAGATATAATAATAGGAAGAGTGTCATCAAGCCCTAAGAAAATATACCTGAGATGTTTTGGAAGTTGCTTTAGCTCCAAAATAGGTGGTACTTCAATTGATGGCAGCAATTTGTGGAATGGTAGATCTGAGGTTTCCATAACTTTGAATCGTTGACGCAAAATTGGTTGTGAATCTAATACTTTAACCATCTCATCCACATCAATATCTTCTTCACAAAGAGAATTTATGGATTTATGTAATGAGTTACTAAACTGATCCCCTTTGCATCCGAGTAAGCTAACCAATGTATTGATTTCATATTTCGTTATTTGGTTTTTCATTATTTTCCTTAACTTCATTGGGCTGAAATGGTTCCTGTAAAGTAATACCACTCTGGGTTGTTATAGCTTTGCAATGCTCTTGACCATCATTCCTTGGTTGTTCTGGTTGGCTAGGAAGTACACCCTTGGGTCGCTCACTTGGTTCCTTGTTTAATTGCACCATAACTTGTTGCATAAACTGTTGTTGTTGTTGTTGCTGATTCTGCATAAATTGTTGCATAGTCTGTTGCATGGTTTGTTGCATGGAATTGAACATTTGGACCAAATCTGGTTGTTGTTGCTGAAAAGAAAGTGAAGGGGGTTGATAATGCTGTGATGGTGGTGGTGGATTATTGGGGACAACAACCGATTGTGAAGAATTATTCCATGAAAAATTGGGGTTATTGCACCAGCCCGCATTGTAGGTGTTGGAATAGGGATTGTTGTTCCAATTATAGTTGCCTACGTAGTTAACTTGATCTGTTGCACATTGACCTGTAAAATGTCCTTGTCCACACCATTCACACCTTGGTTCTACAGCCTTAACCTGTCTCTGTATATTAAGAATTTGAACTTCATTAGTTAAAGCACTGACCTGAGCAGATAAAGCAGTAAGTGCATCTAATTCTAAAACTCCGGTAGTCCTCCATGAATGCATGGCTTCTTCCTCTATTGGTTCTTGTGCTCTTCTTCCAGCGGCACACAAGTTTCTCAAAGTCCTTTCAATCTTTGAATCACAAGAAGACAAGGGTGACCGTACTAATAAACAAATGATAATAAATAATAGAAGGAAGAAGACAATGATATAGTTTATTTTTTCCTTTTTTCTTTTTATTTTTTTATTTTTTTTAAAAAATAATCAGACACTAAAATCTAAAAAGAAAAGAAAACACTCAAAATTCTAATCCTAAATTAATTAAGAAAATTCGATCTCCCCGGCAACGGCGCCAAAAACTTGTTAGACTAATTTTAATAGCATGCAAGTGTACATGGTCGTAACAAGTAATATAATGATAAATTCAGAGTATCGTCCCACAGGGAGATGAATTTCCTTATAATTAATTAAAGAAAATAAAATTAAGAACAAAACAAAAATAATTAACTTAACGGAATCTAAATACTAACTTTAAATTAAAAGAGAAGTCAAAATTATAAAACTCGTTCTAGAGTCGAATTTCCCTTAACATGATTTTAATCTTCATCATATCTTACTCTTATCTTTTATTCCCTCGGATTGTCGATCTAGGATAATTATATGACATGGTGGCTCCCGCTCCTTCATGCTTCTATTATTTTGCCTCAATTTCTACCTCCCGGTGATAATTGATTAATCAACAAAATAACGCATTAAGAATTGCCTTACAACCGCATACGGTGTTGTGTATCTTCCGACCACAACGACAAACAAGTCAAAAGACTCGTCGTATGATGAATTATCAATGACTAATCTAATTAATTTCTCCCGAAATCTAATTAAACCTCATGATCTAAGAAATAGGTGATCAATCTATTCTTAGCATTAAGAATATGATAATTCAAACAATCCGATTGAATAAAAGAGTAAGAGCTTGAAATAAATTCAATTAAATCATGTTAAGTTCCATTCTTCTCTAGAACGAAATAATAGACTACTCCATAATAAAATAAAAACAATATAAAGAAAACAATATAAAGAAGAAACTAACTTTTATTACGAAAGAGAAAGAAATTACAAAAACTAAAACTACTACTTCTACTACAATCTGAAGCCAAGAGATGAGATATGATCAACAACAAATGACCACCCCTTTATATAGAAGTGGAGATACAAGAATTCGAAGAGGGTGTTCACAAATCGACGTAATCTAATTAATTATAATGTCCCTTTAAGTTTCCAACTGTTCGACTCCATTGAACACCATACATTGTAGCCATTGGGTGGCGCCAAGTGTCATGACCAATCAAATCCAAAGCTTAATTTATTCATCTTTTTCTGCATTAAAACATCAAAGTTAAGCATATATAATAAAATATTAATTAACTATAATAATAAAGTAAAATATTACTTAATTAATAATTTTTATACCCGAGAAGTGCAAAATCATATTAAAAAACTTGGGTAAATATTGTATATTTTAAACACTTAACAGCAGTGTCATCTTTGGCTCGGATCCGAGCTTCCGTAGACTTCTTTTTACAGGTCCGTGTCGTACTTGACTTTTTGTGTGTTTAACGTAATACATAGCACCCTGTGAATCGGGCCATTTAGCTATGTTTTGACATGTTTAACTACAAGGATGAGATCCATTTTGGTTTTGAACTTAAGCTCAGAAATTTACGATACAACTCTCTTCCCGAAGCCTATTATATAAGTACGCGTATTTTTAGGGATTTCACAAATAAGAGAATGAGTGGTACGGAGATATGTATGGGCTACATTAGTACTCCTTCAAACCATGAGGTAGTGCTGTTGTATGATGGTACTGTATAATGCAGTGCATTCCGAAATATGCGGCACTAACTTAATTGTTCGTTTTACCACTCGAGTGTCGTGGCGGGTGATATGGAAGGTGTGAGGGCGTAAGCGTTGTATTTATGTATGAATATGATTATGAGCCGTGCATGCGAGCCGGCAATTGCTTAAGTATGCTTGCTTACCACAAAGTGTGAGGCAATCATATAGTTTCATAAGTTTCCGTGGGTAATGGAATACCCATTTGCCAACTTGTATTGTTATTTTTCGGACTAGTAACACTTGTTACTGGTGTTTTTCATATAATATATGTAGGTCTTACAAATCCTGAGTCGACTTTGGTGAAAGGATAGATAAACACTACACACACTTGAGCTCAACGCAGTTATTTACTTTATTTATTTGCTATATTGATGTGTTTGATGCATGTTTAACAATGTCTTCCATTTTCATGACACCAAGAGCCTTGGGTTGTTTTAATGTATTTCATCAATCGAGTCATACCAACCGATAACTTTAAATGTGACTCAATTTGATCGCAACATTTCTGATTCGATTCTTATGTGAACCGAAATCGGGTGTTACATATTCTATGGTATATGCCATGAGTGCAATGTAGTTAGTTTGCCTTTAGAGCTCAGAGGAATGGCGCATGGTGGAATTGGAGAAGATAGGTGAAAGGTTGTGACTTGATCAATTGCAGGTCACATGTTTGTGTAGTATCCTTTAGGTGTTGTGTGATTCTTTGTGGTGTCCTCTATCCCATTTTGTTTTATTTTTCTATCAGCTATTGAGTTCATATGTCAATTTGCTATAATATTTAGAGTTCATATCGAGTTCAGACCAATAACTTGTTAGTCACATTTGATGACTTGTTTTGTAACGACCCGCCCTAACCGGCCGGGGGTTACTAAAAATATAAATGATGTAACAATAACATTCAAGAACATGAATCGTAATACGACAAATAAGTCTAGAAATTTATAAGTAATAAAAATAAATCATGTTCTGATAGCATGTGACAATACATAAAATAAATTAACTACGTGAGTACAAAGTCCCACAGTCTCTGACCGTTTCCCATAGCCACATTTATAACACAAGAGAATAAAAGGAAGTCCAATTTATTATCAATTCACCAAACCTAGGTGGGTAAAAGAACCACCAACCACACTTTTAATCCTCAGTCCGAAGCTGCTCACCTGCGGAGGCAATTCTGCGTTAGTGATAAAACCACTAAGCCGCATAATTAAATGAAACAAGTCAATATAATCCCTATTATCATTTCTCGAGACTTTTAGTAGTTATGAGCCTATGCTGAGCTCCAATTATGCTGGGAGGGGTGGCCACCCCATCCAGCTACAATCCCATGCATGCACACACACGCTACGTGGCCCACGGCTTGTAGTTACCGATATTTGCCATTGACTCACCCTCTTGGTATCACAAGTGCATAATGAGCCGTCTTGCACCACTGCGCCCTGTCACCCCTTTCGGCATGGAGGCAGGTATTTAATCTTTCAGGGGGTGCTGCCCTGTGTCGAATTGAGTCAATTCATTGACCCCGGTTGCGCTCGGCGCATGGTGGTCGGATATGAACTCAAGTCGACCAAGACTCCCACATAGTAATTTTTTGAAGGGTGTGGCCCCGTGTCGGACTGAGTCAATTCCTTGACCCCGGTTGCACTCGGTGCATGGTGGTCGAATCTGGGCTCAGGCCGACCAGGGCTGCCAAAAAGGGAAAATACAACATTTCAAATAATTATACGGACCTGGATAGTTCGTAAGTGAACCTGCAACTGTGACCAACGATCCTAATCTGAACGAGAACATAAAATTATACATAAGTATAATTTTATTCGAGTAGAAATGCATGCAACTAAATGACTTAAATATATCATTATTAGAATTCGACAACATAAAGCATGCAACATTCAACAATATTAAATATTAAATTCTCAACATTTACAACAAGTCTAGTGAGATAATTAATTATTCATGTGACATAATCATTTAAGTCATACTTTACATTTTAAATTAATTATTTAAATCATAATTCACACTTCACTAATGATAAAATAATTATTAACTTATAAACAAGTATTTAATTACTATTATTAGTATATTTTCCTTTGAGATGATAATTACTTAACCACGATCTTGACGATTTAGTTTACAATTTTAATTTTTAATCACTATCATTATTAATAGCCATTTAGTGAGTACTAGATACTTAATTCATTGAATAAAAGCTTTGGTATACCTATAATAATCTATTAACTTTTTATTAATTCAGAATATTTAAGTAGAAATTAATTAAGTCGTTCGATTAAATTATTTAAAATGATTTGTATTATCCTAATTCAAAGATACTACTAATAAAATTATTTTAAATTATTCAACTCAATAAAGGTTCGAACTTTATTTATTTTCATTATGCTATTTAGGTTCAACGCTTGTGATTTTTACACAATTATAGTTTAATAACCCATATTATTACCTTAATCATATTTGAAAATGGTTTAATAATATTCTGTCATAGTTGGCGTGTTATTTTCACTATTACATAATATTAATTTTTGAATATGGCAAAGGTACCCACTTTATCTTATAAATCACGCAAAAATGTCATACTTAATTTATTAATTAATGGTATTTAATAAACTATAATATCAACTATATTATACATGGATTAACAGTGTTTTACTTAATCAAACAGTGACTAATCATAGTTGAAAATTAGTTCATACTTAACCACCCTATGATTACCTACGCGTATTTATAACCTAAATATTAAAGACACCATCTTTTGTTACTTTAATCAATCCTAACAGCTATATCTATAGATTAGGATGAAATTCATAAATTTATTGACCACAAGAATTAATCTACCATACAGACCATAATTTAACAACAATCATGAATTATCAGTAACACGAATGAGTACTAGCTTTAATTAAATTCATCAGCAAAACAGTAACAAACTGATAACAATGAACAAAGTGAAAATAGCCGTGATCAATAATATTATTACCACTCAACGATGATCAGTTCATCAAGACTCCCTATTATAACAATCTATTACTCCTTTATAACTCATGCAATACCACCCAACACTCCCTCCTTTCACTCCATGACGATGTCCATAAGCAACCAATGATAAATTACCCCAACAAAGCGTCAACCAACTAATTTAAAACAGGAAGAAGAATAAAAAGGGTTCATGCACGCTGCTGCCCATGGCCGAGCACCAAAGTGCACGAGTAGTGCGCCAAGGCACATAGCCGTGCGCTGAGGCGCATGAAGCCTGACCAAAAAGCACAGCCATGAAGGCTCCCCTTCCTTCCTGCACCGCAAACAACACCAACACGAGGAGCAGCAAGCAGAAAGCGAAGAAGACAATCAACACGCATTCGACAAAACAAACAACCCAAAAGAATCATGCCTTGATGAAGCAGCAGAATTTGTATGACGTTCATGAATTGATGAAGCAGCAATATTAGCATGGCAATCATGGAATGCATGCTTATGGGAAAACAAAATAGCAACTATAAAATGAGCAAAAGAAAGACAATGAAAGCGTACCGAACACGACATGAAGGAGAGCAAAAAGGAGAAGAAAATGGGAAGTAGGCGGCTAGGGTGAGGAAGATGCCCCTTCACAAAAATGACAGCTAGGGCATGGGAAAATACCCCAACACCAGACTTTAACCAGGTAGTGAATAAAATATCATAATAATAATAATTTTTTCAACGTTCTATCCTTCCTGACCGAGTCAAATATTTTTAAACAACATATATATATATATATATATATATATATATATTTACAATCTTTACATGTTTGACCAATTGCTTTTGTGTGTTCTATTGTTAAAGATTGACTTGAGATCAAGGTATCATCAACTAAGGATTAGAATGGAATACAACTATGGATTAGCGCCGAAGATGTGTCAAAGATAGTATTTAAATCTCGGTATGGGCATTATAAATTTTTGGTGTTACCTTCCGGGTAATGCTTCTGTAGTATTCATGGATTTAATTAATAGAGTGTTCATGTCATATTTGGATTAGTTTGTCATTGTCTTCATCGATGACATCTTGGTCTATTCTTCTTTTGACAAGAAGCATGAGCATAGTGGTAATTTGTCAGTGGATTAAGGCAGAACACATGCGGTTAGTGGTAATTTGTAGCCTTTCTCAATTCCTAAGTGGAACTTAGAATGTATTGTCTATAATTTGTCTTTAGCTTTCAAAAACTAGAAATCACCATGATGCTATTTAGGTGATTGTACACAGGTTGACCAAATCTGCTCATTTTATTCTTAATTAGGATGAACTTTATCTTGGACAAATTCACAAGGTTGTATATCCTCAGAGATTATGAGGTATCATGGAGTGCTAAGAAAGATAATGTTTGATCGTAAATCAAGATTTACTTCCAAATTTTGGAGTACATTTTAGGAAGCATTAGGTACTTATAAATTTATGAGTTCACGTGGTCATTTTAGGGGTGTTACCCGTGCATTTAGTGTCAAGAAGTTGCTAAATATAGTCACCTTGTGTTTTCCATAGAGTCATAAGTCATGTCACATTAGTATAGAGTGTCAATTTTGAGTGTGTATATATTTGTGACTAATTATCAATGGTTAATCATTACCTTAAATATTCCAATACAAGGAGTTATTGTACATTGTTTTTCATGTTCTTATATTGTAATTATACTGTACCTTTAATTATTATTCATTACCTTAAACTTATGACACCTTTTCATTTTTCTGTACCAAACATGTCTATATAAACACATCTTGCCCCACCCAAAACTTCCAATTTGTGTGAAATGACCATCTTTGTTAAGTTTTCTTAACAATGTCATCGCTAGTCAGAGTTTGCCAAAATTGGCCATTAAAATTAGTTGCACATTGAGGTAGCCATACGTCAACCATACTTGTAAGTGCATATTTCCATAGGTGAATCTGCGGGTAGCCATTTTTTTTGTTTGAGTACGTCGTTGTTTATTCTTCTTCTTTTCGCTGGCATTTGATAAAATTCTATAACTTTTTGACCAGATCTGGTACTTTGATCTTGAACACTTACAATTTGGCTAAAACTTTATTTTAGTAACTCTTGTAATATCATTGGTTCCACTTCATTCATTCATGTCATATTTTGATTTTAGTTATTTCATCTATTGTAATCCACAAAAATATATATAATAACTGATTTCAATCAATTTTATCTCGTTTGAACACTCATTCTCACACATGCATCATATAGATTTTGTTAGACGTGGAGTTGGATTGGTTTATAGGTTGTGTGGCTCGAGATCACTTATAGATTGCTTGGAGTTTGGTGACCAACTCTGTTAGGACTCGCTTCTTATTGTACGCTTATCTGTGGGTTTGGCTGCTTTGATCTTAGAATGAGTTAAGTGGTGGTTTTATCGCAACACACTTAATTCAAGTCATTTAGACAACATGTTTAATAAGCCTAGAGGATGCAATCACTCTTCCTGTTTTTTAAAACTAAAATATCCACCACAAGTTGCCTTATTTCCAGAGGCCTATTATAATAATTCCCCACCTTTTAGTGGTATGACCTAGGATCTGACCTGTTGAGATGTGTCTTTCTTCATTGTCAATGGGATCAATGTTGCGCCCTACTTTCCCTTCTTGCTGCATCATTTTCAGTCACACATCTAAGAGTAGATTGATTACCTATTTTTTAGATAATGAGGTTTAATTATATTTTGGGAGAAATTATTTAGATTAATCAAAGATAATTCATCATACGATGAGTTTTTTGACTTATTTGTTGTCGTGGTCGAGAGATACACAACACTGTATGCATTTGTAAGGCAAATCTTAATTCATTATTTTGTTGATTAATTAACTATCATGGAGATATAGAAATTCAGGGAAAATAATTGAAGCATGAAGGAGCAGGAATCACCATTTCGTATAGTTATCCTAGATCAACAGTATGAAAGAATAGTAAAAGTAAGATTTGACGAATATTAATTTCATGTTAAGTGAAATTCTATTCAAGAATGAGTTTTATCTTAGACTGAAAATCTCTTTTTGTTTTTATTTTCTGTTAGTTCTATGTTCAATAATTTACATAAGTAAATTCATCTATTTGAGACATGATACTTGAAATTCATCATTATATTACTTGTTTTGATTATATATACTTGCATGTTATTGAAGTAATTACATAATTAGGTATCTACTCCAGTGTATCAGCAAAAGAGATCATAAAAAATGTACCATTCCCTTCTAGACTGAGGAAATTAGGTGATAAAAATTTTTTGGAAGTGGTTTTCATCACCTATTTCGCTCAGTCTAGAAGGGAATGATACATTTCTGCTGATCTCTTTTGTACATACCTCATCTTTCTCTATTCCTTTCCTTCCGAGTAGATCATGCAATACAATGAATTCATTTTCATTGGTTGGCTCTTCATCTTTTTCCTTAATTCCATTTGCCTGAACTAGTTATTGTAAAGTAATACCACTGCGGGTTGTTAGGGCTTTGCATGTAAAGACGTGTGAAAAATAAAATAAAATAATATTCGACGCTGTCCGGGAAGGACCGAACGCAGTCGGGAAGGACCGAACGTTGGAGAATTATTCATATTCTCTACCCAGTTAATTCTACCAGGTTAATATATTTTATTATTTATACGATTAAATGAAATATGGATGTAGGAGTGTTTTCACAACCCCTAGCCGTCATTTTCATTTTTAAAATTCTGAAAGAGGACGTCATTTTTGGTGTAATGTCTTGCTCACCTTAGCCGCCTAGTTCTCCTCTTCCTTACTTGTGCTTCTTCCTTGCTTAGGTATCCTTCCATTCTCCCTCTTCTTAATTTTCTTCAATGCATATTTTTTAATTGATAATAAACTTGATAAAAATGAGAAATAAAGTCTGAAATCAACAATAAACAACTAAAACTAAACTGTAAACTGAAATTCGCCATGGCCGATGAGTGCAAGAATTCAGGCAAGGATGGGCGACTATGAACAATTGCAAGGCAGCTGCTAGGTAGAAGAGATGGCTTGCGGGTGTGAGACTCTGACTGTCTAGCCAGTGGCATGCTCAACAGCTCTTCGCCTTGACGTTGGGTTGTCGTGCAGGGAGAAGGGAAGAGTTCCCGGTGGTGCCGCTGGCCGGACGGAGATTCTTGCAGTCCCGACAGTGCTGCTGGCCAAGAGTCGCGTCTTGGTGCAGAACAGAGTTTGGACATGGATAGTTGATGTAAAGCACAAGCTTTATGCTTCTAATTGGATTGCTAGGGAAGGGAAGCAATTAGGGAAGGAAGTGATCTGGTTTTGGGTTGAAGAAGAAGGCGCAATGACCTGTTTTCTGGTGTAAAGAAAAAGGTAGGAGAAGATGGACGTTGGGGAAGAAGAAGATGTTAGTTTTGTAAATATTAATTGACTCGATACAGACTCTAGTTAAAAAAATAATACTAACTTGTAATAAATCTTTAAAAATAATCATTTTTATGGGTTATAGGTAAAGTTACTAAACTAATTAAATATTGTACGAAATCAACATGGACATAAGTAATAAAAATATATAATGATAAACTGTTGATGATTAATCGGTGTATTACAAGGGATGAAATTAAATCGGAGGATTATAAGTAATTAATAAAATAAAGATTTTACCTTTACCATGTTAAATTTAATATTAGGTAAATAAAGTGATTATTTTGATAATGAGTCTGTAACCTAAATAGCATAATGAAAATAAATAAAGTTCGAACACTTTATTTAGTTGAATAATTTAAAATAATTGTATTAGTAATATCTTTAAATTAGAATAATACAAATTATTTTAAATAATTTAATCGAACATCTCAATTAATTAATTTGCTATGAAAAATGATAGTGATTAAAAATTATAACCGTACACTAAATCATCAAGATTGGAGTTAAATAATCATCACCGCAAAGGAAAATTAAATACTTGTTTATAAGTTAATAATTACCTTATCATTATTGAAGTGTGAATTATGATTTAGATAATAAATTTAAAATGTAAAGTAGGGTTTAAATGATTTTATCACATGAATAATTTAATATTTATTATTGTTGAATTTTAATAATGACATATATATTAGTAATTTAGTTACATGCATTGCTACTCGAATAAAATTATACTTATGTATAATTTTATGTTCTTGTTCAGATTAGGGTCGTTGGTCACAGCTGCGAGTTCACTTACAAACTATCCAGGTCCGTATAATTATTTGAAATGTTGTATTTTACCTTGTTGGCAGCCCTGGTCGGCCTGAACCCAGATTCAACCACCATGCACCGAGTGCAACTAAGGCTAAGGAATTGACTCAATCCGACATGGGGCTGCACCCTTAAAAAAATTACTATGTGGGAGTCTTGGTCAACTTGAGTATCTGACTACCATGCGTCGGAATGCAACCGGGGTCGACTCAACTCGGCACAAGGTAGCACCCTCTGAAAGATTGAACACCTGCCCCTATGCCGAAAGGGGTGACAGGGTGCTATGGCACAAGACGGCTAATTATGCACTTGTGATACCGAGAGGGTGAGTCAATGACAAATATCGGTAATTAAAGGCCGTGGGCCACGTAGCGTCTGTGCGCATGCATGGGATGGTAGCTAGATGGGGTGGCCACTCCTCCCAGCATATAACGAGCTTGGGAATTGTGTTATCCTCTTGTGTTATAATTGGACTTCCTTTTACCCTCTTGCGTTATAATTGTGGCTATGGGAAACGGTCCGAGAGTGTGGAACAGTTATTTTATATTTTAGAGAACATGATTTATTGCTATGATTCATATTATATGTTGCAAGACTTATTTGTTGTATTTCAATTCATGTTCTGGAATGTTACATTTACATTACCTATATTTTTAAGTAACACCTGGTCCGGTTCAGGCGGGTCGTTTTGGTGGTATCAGAGCAAGGTTTCTGACAAGCTTACAAATTATGACTCAAGTACCTTGTTGAAAAGTCCAGTAATTATCTTTTCCCAATGTTTTGTGTTATTAATTAAAAAATTCATTCGCTACTAATAAACCTAAGTCATAACTGAAAAAGAACTTATTAATTAACCATGATGGGAAAAATTTTCGACGTTTCAGATGGCAGGCACTTGTAGACAGTAGAACCAATCTACTCAGTCTAATTTGAACACTGAGAATGTATTGACCCAGATCCTGACGGCCATACAGGGACTGGTGCACACGTTAGAGAATACAAATTTTGTGGTTCAATATATTGTTCAGCAGTTACCATGAGTGGTAGCAGGGAATGGAGCCTCAAACTCAGCAGCGGGTCCCAGAATCACCCCAGACGATGGTCAGGGAAGTGTCCAAGGGTGGGTAGGGTTAGTTGACCCGGGCGAGCGAGGAAAGCGTCCAAACCCAGTGCCACCGAAAGTCTGACAACACTCTGGAAAAGTTCAGAAAGAATGGAGCTAAACTATTTATCGGAGGGATCGATCTAATAAAGGCAAAGAGCTGGATAGACATTACTGAAAAAGCTTTTAGGGCTCTGTCTGTGCCCCACCGCCTTTTTGGCTAACTCAGTTGAGTCTGAGTCCAAACCCAAAGAGTTCTCCATGATTCCTATGGTAGTAGAGTCTCTTGATGTATTCCCAGACGAACTTCGAGGGTTACCTCCTAAGTGGGCAATGGAGTTCGCTATTGACCTCGCACCTAGAGTAACACAAATTTCTAAAGCACCATACCTCATGGCTCCAGTAGAACTCAAGGAGTTAATGAGTCAACTAGAAGAGTCATTGCAGGTAGTTTTCATTCGACCAAGTACTTCACCCTAGGGAGCCCCTGTTCTTTTTTGAAGAAGAAAGATGGATCACTTCAGCTGTGTATTGACAATCGACAACTCAATCAAGTGATAGTCAAGAATCGATCGGTACCCCTTACCGAGGATTGATGACTTGTTTGATCAGCTAAAAATAGCCGGAGTATTTTCTAAGATAGACTTGCGGTCTGGTTATCACTAGTTGCGAATAAAGGAGTCAGACATACAGAAACGGCTTTTCGAACCCAGTATAGATGTTATGAGTTTCTTGTTATGCCTTTTGGTCAAACAAATACACCAGTGGCCTTTATGTCACTCATGAGCACAGTGTTCCATGCATAGTTGGACAAGTTTATTATCGTGTTTGTGGATGACATTCTGGTCTATTCAAATAATGAAGAAGAGCATGTGAAGCACCTGTTCATTTCTCTTCAAGTTCTGAGAGAAAATCAACTATTCACTAAGCTCTCAAAATATGACTTCTAGTTGAAGGAGGTAAACTTCCTTGGTCATATTATCTCAAAGGCCGGAATTGCAGTTGATCCATCAAAAGTGAAAGCAATCACTGATTGGCCACAACCAAAGTCAGTCACTGACATCAGAAGCTTTCTTGGCTTAGCAGGTTACAACGGGAAATTCATTAAAGACTTCTCCTTAGTAGCATTGCCAATGACCAAACTCACAAGGATGGGAGTCAAGTTCGAATGGAGTAGTAAGTGTGAGGAGAGTTTCCAGCCTCTAAAGAAGAGTCTAACAACTGCTCCAGTCTTGACACTGTAAATGGTAATGAAGGATTTGTAGTCTTTAGTGATGCGTCCCTGTTGGGTTTAGGATGTGTCCTTATGCAGGGAGGTAAAGTAGTGGTCTATGCCTCTCGTCAATTGAAAATTCATGAGCAAAATTATTGCAACCCATGACTTGGAACTGGCAGTAATGGTTTTGTACTGAAGATTTGGAGACACTACTTGTATGGAGCCCCAGTTCGAAGTCTTCACTGACCAC
>JAURVB010012472.1:0-36760 GCA_033002965.1 Piper betle | reverse complement strand
AATATGGAGCGGCGGCGATGGGTTGCTAGATCTGGCCGGACAGGCCGGCGATGGCCTCCGCTCCGGTCGGGAAAGGCGGCTGAGGGGTCGAGGGTGCCGAGGCGACTACTGGATCGCGGCAGCGATGGTGCCTGGCGGCGCGATTGGCAATGGAAGCACGACCCAAAGGCGCAGCTTCCTCGCATCGCGGCGGCCATCTCGTGGCCGGACCTGGTCGGGGAGGCAGGGCGACGCCGTGGCCGGGCTAGGCGGCGTCGATCGGCGGCTAGGCGGCGTCGGCCGTGGCGCGTGAACACGGGCGGCGCGGCGGCTAGGGTTTGGGCGTGGGGGAGAAAAGGTCGGGGTGGAGAAGAATTGGTTGGGTGGCAAACTTGTAATTAAGACTTGACTCATCTTCGACTCGAGTCAAATATAATAACTAAGTCGTATTAAATCCTAAAAAAATTCATAAAAATCGGGAAAAATCTCGTAAAATCAAACAACACAAAAAAATCATAATGGTATGCTCTAGAACTATCAACCTACCCAAAATGCCCATAACGAGTCCTAACGCGGTAAACAGCCTAAAACTAATTCTACGATCCATTATATATCATAATAAAAAAAATGAACTGCATACTCTCATATATTCTGATAACTCATTCTTTTCTGCTGTGTTCATGATGTTATCATCATATACTTGGGTACACATGACCGTCATGGCTCATACACGAGACCGGCATCGGCTCAGTACACGTGTTTTGAAACTGACTCGACTCGAAAATAACGGTCGAACCGACCGGTTCTGAATATAAAACCCTGACTCGAATCGTCCTATCCCACTTAATTTGTCCTGCACATGATAAATCAAATACACAATAAAATAGCGTAAATCAGAGAACAAGTCCTAAACGAACCATACAGCAGCTCGAATCGGGTCTTCACACCTAGGCGGGAGTAGCCTCGCGCCTAGAGGGAGCTTCTACTTCGTACCTACACATCAAAACTAAATACTAACGTCCTCTCATACATCATATATCACGTATATATCCATCACGCATCAATCACAGTCACATCAACCTATGTCAATTCTAGCAAGTCTACTTAAGCTAGTTTGCATTAGATCATATTCATTACTTAGTTACCCTAATTAATTTTTTAGCTTCCATTTTTAACACCACTCAATTCAAATAAATTTCATATCTTATTTTTAATCAAATCTATATTTATATATATAATTATAACACACAATTCACCAATATTGACATACAATTCTAATAATCAGTTCTTTTAAATAATTAAATTAAACTAAATCATACCTCGCTTGGTTTCGTGGCTCGAATTTGGCACCCTATGGCGTTCAAAATTCGATAAGGTTCGATCGGAGGGATTTGGCAGAACATCAGGTGATTTCTGACGAATTTCAGTGAATCCGGTTTTTCTGGCGACTTCCGACGGTTTCCCGGCAACTATCCCGACGGTTTTCCGGCGCCTATTCCGACGGGACAATCGGGGTAGGGGTTAGCACCGGCTTGGCAAGCTCGTCCCAACGGTAGTGACGGCATGAGCGAGCCGCGGCATCGATGACCGTCGGCGGCGGCGTCGAGTTTGGTCAGGGCGGTCGGTCGCTCCAATCAAGCCCACGGCTGGCTTCGACGGTGGCGCTAGGTAAGGGGGAAATGTAGGGGAGGTCGAGGGGAAGGGCTTCGATGTCACGGTGGCGGCGGCGGCCCAGATGGCGGCGAATCGACAATGGGAGCGTCGCGGTTCATGGGGTGATTCCGCGTCGTGGCGGCAAGACGGTGGCCAGGGTTGGTTCGGGTAGGCACGACGACGGAACGGAAAAGGGGGCGGTGTTGATCGGCGGCAGTGCGGCGTCGTCGGCAGTGGCGGTGACAACCACAGGAGCAACGATAGGGTTTTGGGTTGAGGAAACGTCGGCAGGGAGAAGAAACACTTCATAGGCAAACTCGTAAATAATATTATCTCGATTCCTGCTCGAGTCAAAATAATAACTAGTTCGTAATAAATCCTAAAAAAATAAATAAATATGGAAAAATCCCATAAAATATAATAAACATAACATCCAAATGATATGCTCTATAACTAATAACCGGCCCAAACTACCCCATAACACGTCATAATGCATTATTCGGCCTAAAACTATTTCTACAATCAAACATATAAAAAGAAAAATACTGCACATATTCTGATAACTAATTTCTCACCATCTTTTTGACGTTAGCCTCATATATTAAGGTACTCTTGACCCTCATCGCTCGTAACTCACAGTTTGCCTCAACTCAGCATGCGGTTCATGAAACTGACATGACTCAAACCAACTAGTTTGGTAACGTAAAACTCTAAGTTAAGTCATGGGTTTTACATGATTTGTATTTGATAATAATATGAGCCGAACCAAGCCGAGCAGAGCAAAATAATTTAGCTTTGATTATACCTTGATAAGTAGCAAGTATATAACATTTAATAGTAATGTATAAAGAGTATTAAGCATCCATTAATAAGTAGTTTATAATTGTTACATGTCTTAGTTATTACTAACTAATTAAATAAACAACCATAGTTACTATGAGCATGATTAGTATGCATTCATAATCTAGTCTCATTAAATATAATAAGTTATATTTGATCTATTTTATTTTGAGGAAATAATCATTTTGGGTATGCATAGGTATTACTTGTAACACCTCAATTTCGGTTCACTTAAGAACTAAATCAGAAATGTTGGGATCTAGTCGAGTCATGTTTAAAGTTGTCGGTCAGTATGATTCGATCGATAAAATAGATCGAAACAACCTTCTTAGTATCATGAGAATAGAAAACACCATTAAATATACGTTAAAACACATCAAACATAAATAAAAGTAAGAAAGTAAATAAGTGTGTTGAGCTCAAGTATGTGTAGCGTTTATCTTTCCTCCCACCAAAGTCGACTCAAGATTGTAAGACCTTCATATATTATATGAAAAATGCTCAATAAGAAATGTTATTAGTCTGAAAAATAACTAATACAAACTGGCAAATGTGCATTCCATTACCACGAAAACTTATGAAACTTCAATATTGCCTTATACTAGGCGGTAAACAAACATACTTAAGCAAGTGTTGGCTCGCATGCGCGACTCATAATCATATTTATACATACAATATTTATGCCTTCACATCTTCTATATCACCCACTACAGTACTTGAGTGGCAAAAGGAACAGTTAAGTTAGTGCCACAAATTTCAAAATACACTGTATTACGCAATACCTTCATACACCATACTACCTTAGGGTTTGAAGGAGTACTAGTATGGTTCATACATATCTCTGTACCACTCATTCTCATATTCGTGAATTCGTAAAAATGCATGTACTTATATAATAGGTTTAGGAAAGAGGCTTGTATCATACATTTTTGGAACTTCACTTCAAAAACCAACAAGGGATCTCATCCTTATAGTTTTATTAAACATGTGTAGAAAACACACCTAAATGGCCTTACATCGGAGGGATGCAATAAAACGCTGCTGATGCCGTCCTACGTATAAAGTACGATTAAACTCGACAGGCAAGGAGTCAAGCAGAGGGGAGAGTCCTATGAACCTGTGGTCCAAGCTCCAAACATATCTATACATCTACGGCGAGCTTAGACTTCGAAACCTACATCAAAACCCATTACTAAGTAAAATACTAACATCTCTATATGATGCATGCTCGTTGTGTGTGCTCACATCATCAATACATCCTAATAAATAAGACAATGCTAAGTAAACCTACAACTAAACATACAACATGTAAATCGAGACATAATAATAATAAATAATAAATAAATAAATAAACAAATAAATATACTCATAGATAATTAGATAAATAATAAATACATGAACATAAATAATACTCTAATAATAAAATAATAATATAATTATACTATATAAATACACAAGGAAACACGAGTAAATATCATATATACTCATGTTAGTAAACACATAAATAATTAAGTAATTAATAAATAATTAAATAATAATTCAATAAATAAATAAATAGTTACTATTCATTAATCATGAATGATAATAATACCACAGTTATACAATACAAGAATGCATAATTAAGTACAAATAAATATAACATACACTTGAACATACAAATAGATAAATAAATAAATAAATAAATATACAATTAATAAACATAATAAGATCTAATATTAATAAGTAAATATAATATTAATAATAACAAATAATCATGTAAACATTCATCATATACAATAAACATAAAATATAAAAAATAATAATAATAAATAAATAAATAAATAAATTATAAAGAAAAATAATCATAACATCTAAACATGCTAAATTATGCAAATATGCATCTAAACTAATACAAAGGTTCTCGAATTATCAAAAACGACGCAAGAACTTATGAAACGGTCCAAAAATAAGTTGAACATGACCGAATCAGAGCTAAACCAAACTGAATCGAATGGACTGAACCAACTCGGTTTGGGTTAATTGGAAAATGAGTTGGGTTGACCGGGTGGACATGAATTGGACTGATGGACATGGACTCGAGCATAGATAGGCGGACGCGATCACAGACATGAGGACATGACATGGGCAGGCAAACGCAAACCGGGTAAACTGGCCGGACGAGGGTGACGGTGCCTGTCACTAGAGAACGCCGATGGCTGTGCGGCTGGGGTTGCTGTCGGTCGGGATTGGCAAGGGGCGTCAAGGCGGAGCTGCTGGTAGTGACGATCGGCGGAGTCCAGCCACTGGCTGGTCGGAAAATAGCACTAAAATAGGCGGATTACTGTCAAGTGCAGCAACATCGTTAGCGG
This sequence comes from Piper betle, assembly GCA_033002965.1. Classification (NCBI taxonomy): domain Eukaryota; kingdom Viridiplantae; phylum Streptophyta; class Magnoliopsida; order Piperales; family Piperaceae; genus Piper; species Piper betle. Next base: position 31,940 of record JAURVB010012472.1, on the reverse strand, counting down.
TGATCGTGGCCACGGCGGCTTTCGGTGTTGGTCCCAAATCGTAGATCTCGGTGAGGGGAAGCTGTCAGGGTTATCAACTTTGTTAAAGGACACTAAATTGACAACAAAAATGTCATTGCCGGCGACGACTACGGCAGCACTGGTGGTCGTGAGTGGTACAAATAGAAGGCCAGCTACGAGGTGGTTATAGGGGTGTCGGTCCGGTGGCCGGGGGTGAGGCGGAGACTCAACGACAGCAAGTTGAAGTGGTGGGGGTGTCGAGGTGAAAAACATGGAAAATTGTGGGGAAGTCATTGGAAATCAAAGAATGAAGATAAAAGTGAGTGGACGGCTTAGATCTTATTACGTGGCACGATCTGGACGTCTGATAACTCGTAGCTGAGTGGGACCCACCTATGGGTATATGTACTATATATATATATAGACGGAAAGCTCAGATCAAGACCATCCAAAGTCAAAATTGACTCGAGTCCTCAAAGTGACTCTATAGGCGGGAATCGAGGCAAAAAAGCTAACTGGGCCTCGAACCCTAAACTCAATCTAGCTGGGCCCATAGGGCATAAATCAGTGATCTGAAATCTCTAAGATGCATGTAAATGAGATACACTAAAAATCTCAAACGGATACTAAATGATGCAACGACTTAGATTTAGGCCTAAAATCCTAACTTACTCATAAAAATCATATGTATACCTCGTATATACACTAATAACTCATGCTCTACTATATTATAATTAAAACAATCATATGCATGCCAGTTATACTCAACCTCGATAACAAGCTCATATGGCCATCTGGGCCTCATACTCATATTCTTAAAATTATTTTGGCTCAAGCTCACTCAAATCGACTCGAGACTGAATAAAATTAACGAATACAAATATAAGGAGAACCGAATCGAACTTAAAATTCCGGCGAGCTGGCTTGGTTTTTTTACGGCCCAAATTCGAGAGACTTATATCCAACCCGACGTCCGCTTCACGTCAGACCCTCTTACCCGATTACCCCAAACTCTCCCCGTCCGTCTCACCCCGAACCCCTCGCCAATCACAGTCCGCCACCACTTCTACGTCACTCACTACAACTTCCACCAATCACAACCCGCCAGATTTACGACCAGACTACTCCCACCGTCCGATCGTCCACCACGTCATCCGACGAGTACAATATCGGGACCCACCTCCGCCGCAATAAAAGAGACGAAGGCGCAGAGCGAGCGAATCTGAAGACGACGAATTAAGGACGCCGGCGATGACGAAGATGAGGAAGTGGACGCTCCCGGCCGCCCTCCTCCTCCTCATTTGCCTCTCGCTACTCCCCGATCATGGTACTCCCCTCAAAAAATCCTTTATTTTGATATAATTTTTGTGTTTCTTCGCCCCGGATTATGGTTTATTTTTTTTGGATTTTTTCGTGTTCCTGATGTCAATGTTGAGGTCTGGCAGTAGATCTTGTCTTTTTGTAGTGTTTGATTTGTTTTGTAATGAGTAGTGAGCTTGTGAAGATATGGTAGTGTTTTTTTTTTTTTTTGAGTTTAAGATGGTGGCTTTTGGTGTGGAATGTTTTGGATTTGAATAGTTTGGTGTTGTTTGAGTGGGGGTAGTTTAGATTTTGGTTGTGATTTGGATTTTGTGGCATTGTTGTTGCTTGAGATTTGTTGGTTTGGGAGCTCGGTGGGGGTTTCTGATTTGCGGTTGTGGGTGGATATGGCATGATCAGGTCACAAGCTGCGAGCGAATGCCGACGAGACGGCCGACGAAGTGGCGGTGGATCCGCCCAAGGTGGAGGAGAAGCTTGGGGCTGTGCCCCATGGGTTGTCCACTGATTCCGACGTCGTGAAGAGGTGATTCTTGCTGCGTTTGCTCTGATCTTTTTGTAGATCTGAGTCGAAGGCTGATTCACTGATAATAATGGGATCTTTGTGTTCAGGGAGTCGGAGTCGATGTCGAGGAAGTCGTTAAGGAGCAGTGGGGAGAAGTTCGAATTCCAGGCCGAGGTGTCGAGATTGATGGATATTATTATCAACTCTCTATACAGCAACAAAGACATCTTTTTGAGGGAACTCATATCCAATGCTTCTGATGTGAGTCAATGTGATGAGTTAGAAATGTATGCTACGCGGCCTATTCTTATGTCTATCGGAGACTAAGATCTGTTAATTTTTTTATTTATGCAGGCATTGGATAAGATCAGGTTTTTGGCGCTTACAGACAAGGAGGTTCTCGGAGAGGGCGATAACACAAAGCTTGAAATCATGGTTAGCCATCTCTAGATTTAATAGTTAAGCTTTACACATTTCAGTTGCAAGCAAGAAATTGAGCCTTTGTGTTATGGTTTGTAGATTAAATTAGACAAGGAAAATAGAGTTCTTTCAATCCGGGACCGTGGTATTGGAATGACGAAGGAGGATCTTATTAAGAACTTGGGAACCATTGCCAAATCTGGCACCTCAGGTATTTTACGGCATAATGTGAATTATTGGTGTTAAATTAGTCAAAGGTGTAGCATTGGCCTCAACGTTATTTTTCATGTTTTTGCAGCTTTTGTGGAGAAAATGCAAACGGGTGGTGATCTGAACTTGATTGGGCAATTTGGGGTTGGGTTTTACTCAGTATACCTGGTTGCTGACTACGTTGAAGTCATCAGCAAGCACAATGATGACAAGCAGTAAGCATCTTCACTCTGTAGAACAAAAGAAGTGTATTATTTGCTCGGTTCTATACTAAATTGCTAATACATTTTTCTTTTAGGTACGTGTGGGAGTCTAAAGCAGATGGAGCCTTTGCAATCTCTGAAGACACATGGAATGAACCTCTAGGACGTGGAACTGAGATTAGACTTCACCTCAGAGAAGAAGCTGGTGAATATTTGGAGGAAGATAAGCTCAAGGTTGGTATATTCATTAATTGTACTTTGAGCTCCTATTTTGTATGTACCTTGTTATGTAATGTGGAGAGACTGATCGGTTCAAAGCTGATTTTCTGTTAACATTTTATTTAGTTATTTGTTGGTTGGTGCTGATCAATGTATGATATTTAATATAAAATATATAGTCTATGGATGTTAAGCCTCCACTCTTCATTGATGATTTACGAAGAATGCTAAGAATGCACTTAGTGAGTTTGTTTATTATGCTCACGAATACGTTCTGTTCATAGGAATTGGTGAAGAAGTATTCCGAATTCATCAATTTTCCCATTTATCTTTGGGCAAGCAAAGAGATAGATGTTGAAGTTCCTTCAGATGAAGAGGAATCTAATGAAGAGGAATCTAGTGAAGAGGAAAAACGTAAAATTCTTTCACTCTGCAGTGTCTGACTTCCATTTTTTACAAAGAAAAAAAGCTTAATTATGATGTTACATTGATATGCTTGCTTTATGTATTACTTATTGGACAGCTGAAAAAAGTACATCTGAGGATGAGGAAACTGAGGAAGAAGAAGATGGTGAGAAAAAGCCTAAGAAAAAGACTGTCAAAGAAACAACTTATGAATGGGAGCGACTGAATGATATGAAGGCTATATGGTTACGCAGTCCAAAGGAGGTTACTGATGAAGAATACAGAAAGTTTTACACTCAGCTTGCGAAGGTAGTGACAAACATTGTTCATATCCAGATCACAAGCATGCTTGCTGGCAGTGATCACATATCAGGTTTCTTAGGCTTCTTCTGCTAATCCTGACATGTTCCATTTCAGGATTATGGGGATGAAAAACCTTTAGCTTGGAGCCATTTTACTGCGGAAGGTGATGTAGAGTTCAAGGCTATCCTTTTCATTCCACCCAAAGCTCCTCATGATTTGTATGAAAGTTATTACAACTCCAAGAATGCAAACTTGAAGCTGTACGTGCGACGAGTATTCATCTCAGACGAGTTTGATGAGCTTCTTCCTAAATATTTGAGCTTTTTGAAGGTAGTCATGTGTTGTTTTGTGAGCTTGTTATTATACCTGGACTAACACTGATACAAAAGTAATTTAATATATCCAGGGTCTTGTTGATTCTGATACATTGCCACTCAATGTGTCAAGAGAAATGCTACAACAACATGGTAGCTTGAAGACCATAAAGAAGAAACTTATAAGGAAGGCTCTTGATATGATCCGGAAGCTTGCCGAGGAGGACCCAGATGAATATGCTGAGGACAAAGATAAGTCAGGTGTCTCTTCCTGACAGACTTTAGTGTTGCAACATTATTACTGCAATCTGTAACTTTGTTATAGCTGCTGTTTACTATCTTGAGTTTTGTCCATGGCTTATTTTCTGTGATATTACTGTTGAAATAGAACTCAGCGATGAAGCTGTGTTGAAATCTGGAACTTATGCCAAATTCTGGAATGAGTTTGGCAAGTCCGTAAAACTTGGAATTGTTGAAGATGCAACAAATCGAAATCGTCTTGCAAAACTTTTAAGATTTGAAAGGTACATGGGGTTGTCTTTCGCTTGTTTAAAGTGCCAAATATCATGGTCTTGTCAGCCTCTTCATGTGTGTCTGACCTTTTTTATGTTTTGTCGCAGCTCAAAATCTGGCGGCAAGCTGACCTCTCTTGATAAGTACATTTCAAGGATGAAATCAGGGCAGAAAGATATCTTTTACATAACTGGCACCAACAAAGAGCAGTTGGAGAAGTCCCCATTCCTGGAGAGACTGACCAAGAAAGACTACGAGGTATCAATTTTTTCGTTCATGTCAATCTGTGTTGCTTTTAAGTTACAAAATGTTGTTAGCCCTGATAGTAATTGAGCTAGTATATTCCTCAATTGAGCTCTTGTTTTTAGTCTCTAAAATGTAAAGGGATGTATATAGTTGCAAGCTCACGTAGGCGGTGGGGATGCATATAGTTGCAGGCTCACATAGATCATCGCTGCTGCTGTTCTTTATTATATATTTTTCTATGTTCAGGTTATAGCTTATAATAGAAACTTCATGTACTATTGTGAGAGTAGGAACGTCAATTTTAATGGAATGTTGTCTTGTCTGTATAGGTCATTTTCTTCACAGATCCAGTGGATGAGTATCTCATGCAATACTTGATGGACTACGAAGACAAGAAATTCCAGAATGTGTCAAAGGAAGGTCTGAAACTAGGGAAAGAATCCAAGATTAAGGAACTAAAAGAGTCATTTAAGGAGCTGACCAACTGGTGGAAGGGTGTCCTTTCCAGTGACAACGTGGACTCTGTTAAGATTAGCAATCGCCTGGACAACACCCCTTGCGTTGTGGTCACATCCAAATACGGATGGAGTGCTAACATGGAGAGAATCATGTCATCACAGACTCTTTCGGATGCCAACAAGCAAGGTTACATGCGTGGCAAGAGGGTTCTTGAGATCAACCCCCGACATCCCATAATCAAGGAACTCCGGGAAAAAGTTGCTACAAATGCAGAGGTTGATCCTCCTATTCCTAAGTTAAAAAACCCATTTGACTATTTTTTAAGCCTTGACGCATCATAATGAGCTCGAGTTGTTTGTTGTTTGTAGGATGAGAGTGTGAAGCAAACGGCAAAGTTGATCTACCAAACTGCTCTCATGGAGAGTGGTTTCACGCTGGAAAACCCTAAAGACTTTGCTGCTCGTATTTACGACTCTGTGAAGGCTAGTCTGGACATCAGCCCAGATGCTACAGTTGAAGAGGAGGAAGTTGAAGTAGAAGAGGATGAGCCAGCTGCCAAAGAGGGCGACTCTACTTCTGCAGGCAAGGAGGAAGGCAAGGCAGACAAGGAGGAAGACAAGGTTGAGGAGGAATCTCCATTGAAGGATGAGTTATAGATTGCTTTGACAACCATAATTTAGGCAATGATAATCAGTTTCTTGTGCTATTACCACCCACCACCCTTTTCAGGATGGACTACGTGCAGTTCTAGTGTTAGGAAAGAGTCTTTGTGGACTTTTGTTCTCATGCTTCATACGTTTTGTAGCCATGGAAGCTGAAATTTTGAGGTACCATTGTGCTATTTAGCTTGGACTACTAATTCGCTGCTCTGTGAACTTTAAAGACATGCCTTAGGTTGCGAAGTTATAGTATTTAAGTTACTCTTTGTTTGGTGATACGAAACCACCCTTCTTCCTTCCCACTCTATCGTCAAACTATGAACCCTATAATCACAATTATGTCCGAACCCAATGACTGACCCAAATGGCCACAGCTATCCTGTTTGTATTAGCTAATATTTGTGCCTTTTCAGAACTACAGGCACCTTTTATGCAAACGTAAACCAATAGGCGAGGTTCTCTTTGTCAAGCTCATGTTTGCGAATCCATGAATTAGGTGGATATGAGTTACCAACAGAATGGCTCTTCTTCAAGATAAAAAAACAGTTTGTTTTCAAGATCAAACAAATACGCCTAATGGGAAGCATTATATGGCAAGTTCTTTCTCAAAAAAATGAGGGTAAGGATAAAAAGATTAAGCGGGTATTCAAGTTGGATGGTAGCATTTTCAGATTGTTCGGCATTAACAGATGCCATTTTTGTAGGCAAGGGAGTTCTAACTTTACTTTCTTTGGCTACTCTTGAGATTACAAAAATGCAAAGTTAGCAAAGCAATGGGCGTCTTTTGCAGCAAAGAGCTTTGGAAACATGGACCAGACAACATGATGTGGGTTTGTCATGCAACACACAAATCCCACTACAACAGGAATCTCATCTTCAAACCCCTTTTCACCGCCTTCTGCATATTCTTAACAGCCTCGCTTTTGTATCTGTAATTAGTTGTTTGTTCATTAATGGTACTTTAATCTCAACTACTTATCAAGTGCGTGTTGCGGGAGGCTGGTCTGATATGGTTTTTGGTATACAGGATGCATGATATTCTTTTCCTACTCACTTTACGCTGCATATTTAGCCATTACATACTCAAAACATGATATATATTGAATGGAAACCATTGATCGCTAACCCACTAAAATCGATGGTGTAAGAGTTTTCATACCAAATGTTCTTTCTGATACAACTTTGTGAGTAAAAATGAGGTAACAAAACGAGCTTCACTGCTATCCTGTATCTTTAAAATAACAGTGATGAGTTTTGAAGGTTTCAACCAATGGTTGGACTTTATCTGGTGATGCCCTTTGCTACGAAACTTGAGCAGGATCTGTCTAATCGTTTTTATCTTCATGGAAAAGATTTCTTTATTGATGGATTCTTGTTTCAGCCGCCTTCTGTGTCTGAAAGGAACAAGGTACATCCCTCCCTCTAAATTTACTCACCACAAATGTATCCTAAGAGACTTAATCTTAGGGCTTCAAGTTGAACTGGAACAAACTTTTAATGTTTATATTTTATGAGAAAAAACCCAATAAACGACTAACTGTACCCGAGCTAGAAATGAATTGAGCATGATTTAAAATCAAAAACTGAGTTGGGTCATTGCGGGTGCTAATCACTTGCCATGAACTTGTCGGCTGCAACTAATTAAATAGTGGCAACTGATTGACTAATCTGTTCTTCGCATTAATCATCAATGCATGAATATTGTGATATTATATATTTAAGCACTTTATAAATATTATGATATTATAGCGGAATATATGAAGCTTCCCTCGGTCATCGATGCTTTAGAGTTACATATTATATACATATTATTATAATCTAAATTCGATAATATTGAGTTTTACATGGAAAATGATCTGCAAGTTCCTTGTTTTTCTAATCAAATTAGTTATTTTTTATTTTTCTCCTATTTGTGGTAATTAATAAATTACACGTGGGCAGTTTATGAGTAGGGGTGTCCACGGAGATCATTTGTAATGACGGGCTGCGGCTTGCTAACCCCTAGAATCGACCGTTAGCTGCCTCGGCCGTCAGAATCCCGCCGTTAGTCCGTCCGGCGTTCGTGTCCAGATTCGACCGTTGGAGCCCCGTGTGACCGTTACCGTCAATATACACATTACACACTATCAATGACGTCGATGAAAAATGCCCTGTGGGAACCACACTTGCCACTGGGTGGGGCCAGCGTGCCACGCCCGAAAATTACCTTTCAATGTGCTTATTATTGACACAGTAGAGCGTTTTCCCACAAACCTAATGCCACTTTAATTCATGTAATAAGATATAAGATAAAAAATCTCTGCAACAAAAAAAAAAGTCTCAATGTCTTCATCGTGTATGTAGGTTTATTTAATGAAGAGAAAAGTTATATATGAAAAATCCTTGATGACGGGACATTTTGTTGGGTAAATTTTGAAGGCCCTAGCTATATCTCATAAAATGTTGGGTTTTTTATGAGTCAATTAACTCCAAATTAAATTTAAGTTGTCTAAAAGCTAGGTTCAGTGCCTCCCCGCCCGCGCCGCGCCCTCTAGAAGGGGAATCACGTGGGCCATGATAGATAGGCCTGTTGGTCGTTTTATTGTCATTGATGTGTGTTTATTGAGGTTACTCGTGCTGACCCAGGGTTCTTTTGGACATCGTCGGCTTGTGGTCATAGGCATTGCACATTGGCTTACTTGACTAATGTGGATCAGATTACATATTAATCGTCCTAATTATTGCTCTATTTCGTGTCATTGAGATCAATCCAGCTCGATAACTCGTAACAATTAGAGTACAAGTGTAAAACCCACAATTGAGTCCAAGGTTTTATAGTCACTAACTGGTCCGGTTCGACCATTTATCACGGTTGGTTCAGCTTTTAGAATATATATGCGGGATCGAGGCCGACCATGTGTACATATTATAAGGGTTTATGTATATCCAAATATATGATGATACCGTTAGATACGTGTTAGCAAATTGAGTTATCAATATATACGAGAGTATGTCTTGTTAGTTTATTTTGCTTAGTGGATCGTATAAATTAAATTTATGCCATTGATTATATTAGGACATGTTGGTTAAAATTTTTAGTTAGGTTCATATTTTTTAGAGCATGTCATTCAACGGATGTTGAGTTTGTTTTATTCCCATTTTTATTTTGACTCGTATTCAAGACATGTTTGACTTACGTTCATGATGTGTTGGACTCGCTTTGATAGCCCTTAGACAATTTTTTATAGTTTTTAGAACCCACTTTGCACCTAGGTGGCCTAACTCTAGCCAAAGTGTGAATTTAGAATAACAAAAGAAGAAATAGTCTCAAATTATACATGACTCCGACTCTTCTCCTCTACCTTACCCAATTGACCACTCCCCTATTTTTTACGACATTGAGTCCGACAAGCTCACTGTCGACTTCCCCTTCTCCCGTCCCCTACTCCCATCTCCTTCCTCCCTATTTCCCCCATCGATATGCCGCCCTATTGCCCTAGCCGACTGCCCCCTTACTCCTTGGACTGCCGCTGGCGACCAATGCCGCCATCCAACCAGTGGTCACCTTGACGACCACTTTCTTCCCTTCTTTTCCCCTCTCTTTCCCTTCCCTTTCCTCCACTTGCTTGCCCTCCTCCTCACGTGATTGGCCGATGACAACAGCAGCCGCCGCTGGCCAATTGCCACCCAACCTATTTCCACCACCTAGCCCTAGCCCTACCCCCTCCTAGCCCTCCTCCTCGCCATGCGGCAAACACCGCAGCTACCCCTCGGCACCCTCGGCCACCGTGACGGCCACGTTGTCACCGATTCGATTTTGAATCAATATGAGATGCTCTTCGCTTCTCCAATTTTAAACTTTTAATTCATTTTAAGCATTGTTCATATCATCCATAATTTTTATGAATTGTTCATAATTTTTTTAATATCTTAATCTTGTAATTTCATGATAGTTGTGTATTGATTTGTAATTTTTTTATGTAATTTGACGAGTGATAGTGATTAATAATGATTTGAATTACTCAAGTATAAAAGTTAATATGATATTGATGATGTTAAAATTGTAAAGTTGTGTGTTAATGTTATATTTGTGTAAGTTTTTTATCTAGTGGATTAGAAAGTTCATTTATGATGTAAGATGACTATATTTTATAAATTGTGATGTACTCACCTAGTTCATAGTAATGACCGGTAGGTTTTAATTGTTAATTATTGCTAGGATGTAAAAAGTGAATGTCTTTTTTTGTTATAATCATAGTAAATGTTGATGTGTTCTTTTAAATTATTTGTTGATTGTTTGATGATAATGTAATGATTTGTATGATGAGTTATAAATTTACCTAGTCATTAAATTATTTATTTATCAATGTATTTGTTGTATCATCATCGTATTTAATTGATAATTTCTAGTATCATGTCTTGTTTTGAATTATAATTGTAATTATATTCATATGCATCCATTTCATACATACATCATATAGTTAGCATAGATATTAGTATATAGTTTGTTGTGTAGGTTTAGAGTAAGAGCTTGCTGTCTAGGCGCGAAACCTCGCTTGAAGCTTCTACTAGGTTTTTAGGATTCACCTCTTGATTTATTGCCATACTCCATCGTTGTTTTGTTTTGCAGATCAAAGGATATATTAAGTGGTCGTTTTATCGGATCCCACTTAATATGAGACATTTAAACGCTATGTTTTTTGGAATTAAAAAATCTTGAGGATGTGATTTCTCGAACTATTTTTGAAAATTCAGATCCACAGAAAATTGCCTTCGGGATTATGTATATAATTCCCTTCTTAGTCCTATAAATACAATTTTTATTGGATTTTCTTGTGAACCAAGAAAAGGAGAAACTGACTTGTACATACCGTGAGTCATTGCAAACTCTGGATTGCTGAGAAGGTCATTTCATTCTCAAGGGATTATGACAACTTCACGTCTTTAGCTTCCTTACACCTAGAGAGACTTAGTGGATACGAGTATTATTGTGCACAACGCATTTCTAGACCTGCGATATCAAAGGGTGCTAAAGGCAATTACTTGATAATATTCGGCCTTTGTAATATAGGCAGGAGAAACATGAAGGTTGGAGAAGGCTTAGGATATGTGTTTTTCTTAAGAGTGGCATTTTAAAATAAGAAAATGCTGAGAGAGGCATATGCCGAAAGTGGGAAACTACCTGTTCAGTTCAGGACACTATCAAGTTTGCAGCTTCATGAGTCTTCAGTAGTTGCCCTTGGAATGTTCAAAGGAAGTATATAACTGATTTCTTTTATATGAGAGCTAGATCTCATTTGCCAATTTAATATTTAATTATTTCCAGACTAGTAACAACTATTACTGACATTTTTATATTATTTATGTAGGTGAGGAATATAAATGTAACATGTCGATCTTGGCGAAAGAGCAGTGACTGCTTAGTGCACATACAAACTTAGTGCCATATGTGTTTGGATTGTTGTAGTTTTTAGTTATGATGTATCATTTTAGAATATGATGTTTCATAATTAATTGACGAGAATTTTTTGAGATTGATATAAGAACCATGGCCGATATGATAGAGATGATGATCAAATAGGTCGAAACCCATTTCATGACTATGATTTTGTTATGAGACTGATATAATAATTATGACAGATATGATGAATAGATGGGTTGAGACCCAATTTATGTATGTGATTTTGTTGCGATAACTTTGATGTATTTTGAAATGAAAATTTTATTGAGTTATGATCTCTCTCTCTCTCTCTCTCTCTCTCTCTCTTATATATATATATATATATATATATTGTTATTTAACACGTTGACTTTTTGCTCCATTTTTAGGGAAAATTCAATCTTTTTTAATTTAAAATTTATTATACTTTTATCATGATTTAATTGATTTTTGAATATGATTGTTTGTCATAATATTCACATAACATCCTGCTAGAGTATGCATTGGTCGTGCATGGTAGTGGTATTTTATCTTTATGAGACGCCGAAAGAGTCTAGGTCCTTTTTGCTTAAATTTGGGTTGATGGATTTAATCGAAATAAAAAATGGTTTGATTTACGGTAACAATTCTAATTCGGGTCGAGAATAAACTAGATTTGGGGCGTTCCAATAAGACATTATCATAAACCAATTGAGCAAATGCCAAATAGAGTAGTTGCTATTTACGCTAATTTTATATGTATATAACTCATCTTTTTCCACTTTTGTAATAATATCATAGAAACGTACATTTTACATTAAAAAAATAGTTCTATGGTACAGTATTCTATACTGTCATCTAGCTAAAATTAGAGATGTACATGTGTTTGTCTATATATAGGGTCATGCGGAAGGAAATTATTTGATTATTTTCTAATAAGCCAATTCAAACAAAACGATATCGCTTGCATGTTTGCAAAGAATTGGGATTTAATAAGAACTCATTTTCCAAGACGTTATTTGCACCTGATTCTCTTCGTGTACGCAAAACAGCTAACAACTTTTCTGCTCATCAATAAAAGCAAAGAGCTCTGCATCATGACGTTTACACTGGGAAAAAATTCACTGTCCATGACGTGCAAATATGGCACCTTCTCTGGGCGCATGCTTTGGCATAATCATATGAGATATGGTTCTGGTTTGTTTTAGATCTAAGAAAAATTCTTTGGGAATATATTTGATATGTTTTCATATGTATGAGCTAGCAATAACTGTGTGGACGTGTCCTCCATGTTTGTCCTCTGAACTTTTTATGTGTACATAGATGGAGATAAGGTCTCTCTTCCATATCATTCCTTCTTTGGATTAGCATATTCGCTCTTGCTTTAACTTACCTTTACCAAAGCTTGGCAATTGCATCCAATGTCCAGCAATGTTTGCATGATAAGGTAATATATATCTGGGCGGTGTTATATAGCAAATGCCCATGCAAAGTCTACGCAAAAGAGGATCATCATCGATTCATCTTCACGATTCCAACATGCTTTTCTAAAGCTCGATAGTCGCTTTAGTTGCCAAAAAAATGCTCCTTCAACTTCCATTTGCTGATAATCCAGATTTAGTCGTTATTAATTTCCAAAAAAATTTTTGCTAACACTGAAATTACATGAACTGGTTTTATTTGTTCCATGTTGATACCATTTTCTTCTTTTGACGTCGGTTTAGCACTGACCTTTGACAAGAAACCGAATCTCACAAGAGATTGATCCAAGTGGTCAAAAGAACACGACATTCAGAGGTCTGTAGCAGTGTATATATTTGTCAATGACGTCAACGGCTTGTCTCCGAATGATCTCGATAAGATTGCATCGGAAAAGGAGCAATGTGTACGGAAGTTGATGGCGTTTTGTGCGTCTTTTGGCATGGACAAATGGATTTGGTAAGTTCTTGTGTACCATTCGAGCGTTTTAAGGACTCATAGAAACGTATACATTTGCTTTAGTGTTTTGGCTTTTCTCCCAACTTTCCATACATGAAGTAATTGGTTAGTACAGAGGGTGTCTACTAATTCCCCTTCCATGGTCACCAAATTCATTTTCCCCACTTTCATCCTTAACTTTGATCATTCGTGATTCAACGGTACTTCTTGTTACACCATTCTCGTCCAGAAACTCTCCCATATATAAGAAAGCTCAAAACTCTACAAATGCTCAGTTTAGCTTGCGAATTAAGTTCTTTTGTGATATGCAATATGTATCACAAATCAACCCAAATTCTCTTTCCCTTTTAGTTCCAAAAGTTCAAGTAAGTTGAACTCATTGTCTCCCCTAATTTTGCACTACCAAATGACATAACCAGTGCTCAGCACACAGCCGATCGAGTACTCCATAACCATCTACATCGGCTAGATCAATCAACTAAACGAATCTTCAATACCGTCCATTGGGGAGTATAGACAACCAAGCTTGAAAGCTAGCTGCAGTTCAATCACAGCTTGAAGCAAACAAGCTAATCCCTGGGTGGCTGGGAGAACTTGAGACGAGCACTTCAGACTTCAACGTCGACTGGAAAAGTTGCCCACCTTTCATAGTTTATTGCCTTTATTCCTATTCCCCTTTGTCTCAAAGCTCTTCATGATAACGGGTACCAATATTGGGTCACTTTCCACCGTTGTTTTGCTAAAGTCAGATACCCTCACTAGCGGGAATGCATGGGTTTTCTTATAGAAGCGCATCTCATCGGCTGGTGTAGCAGTAAGTTTATGCTTAATAATTGAGATTAGAGAATACGAAAAAGGTTTGGCAGAGAACTTTTCGTTGGTGGAAATCACAATTCACAAGAGTAGAATCTCATCATAGAGCAGAGAAGGGAATTTGGGAGATGGTCAACCAAACAAATCAGTAAATCTAAGATGGGTTCACAATTGAATAGAATAGAACCAACCAGGAAGCATGGTTCGTTGCATTGGTTCACACTCGTCGGCCAGCTCAATTTTGATTTTGGAGTCAACCAAAACTTTGTTTTGTTCTACTCGTTCAACGTTGCACAGGCATTCATTCACTCACGTGTGATGCCCCAAGATCGTTGTCTCTTTTGTAGGTGCTATGAATGTGGTCCCTGTGGCTGGCTGGGAGGGCCAGTTTAATAATATTATTATATCACTTTTAAAAAATGCTCTAATTATGTTGCTTTTGGGGAAAAAAAGCTCAAGCAATATTAGTCATTAATTCATAGATCAGATATATTATGTAATATAAGAAAAAACTAAATATAATTGGTGAAAAAAATGTCCACCTAAAACAATATAGGTCTTAAGTCATGAGAATGTTATGTGCCCAGCTCGAATATTGATGTAATTAGGAATCGCAAATACAAGTTTTAATTAGATTATTACAGATTAGTAACATACAACTTGTGTATTTTAATATCAGCATGCCAGATTTTATAAATTAGATTTTCAACAAAATCGTGTGGGCCCATTTTGGTGCTGTATTTGGTGAGTGTCCGTTGCTTGCCTGTCAAATCTTGTCCGAACCCGATGCAAGTAGCTTGTCAGACATGGTTAATCAGACCAATTAAGATTTGCACCTAACTTCGACCATAGTGTGATCTGCGAAAAGGGCAACACATAAGCTGTTGGGGGAAAAAAACGGCAACGCCTTACTTCGCTGAAAAAAGAAAAAGTCCTCATTCGAGGGTGTGAAATGAAGCACAAAATATCAAAATGCTCAAACAAAAATATCTTGTAGGTCAAAAGCTTTATCGTCTAAATTAGGTATAACTTGATATAATCAATATATGCATTGAATTGAATTAAAAAGAGATCTGTCCTTAATTAGTCAAAACGTCACGCCAGTAGTCCCTACGAAACCTTTGGTAACCCAAAAATCCGGAGTCAAATTACGCATTAAAATATGAGCCAACATTTGGTTTTACATCCCAGTTGACAAACTTAGCCCCCTCAGAAAGGAAGAAGCAAGAATTCTTCTTCCCTCTTCAAATTGACCACTTCGAGAAAATTCAAATCATAAGATTTATTATTTGCAAAAATTTTGGCTCTCTGAGAGCGCGACACGGATGGAGACACCGTGCGCCTCTCCCCGCCATGGATCTTGAGACGCATGACGTCGCTCCTAGAAAAAGCCAAAACCGGTTCTTGTTATTTTTGCATTCTAAATCCGACCACTCTTTGCAACCAACAGAGTAACCTTAACCAAGGACGGATCAAAGGATTGGTATATATAGAGAAACAAGAAAAGTATTTTCGGGCTATTCCGGAAATTTTTTAAATAGCTTGAAAAACAGCAGAAATTCGAATACATATAACTCTCCTACTTCAAGAGATTTCCGCTCTCTAGATTAAGAACAGAATACAAAAACTCCAATGTTTGAGTAACTCGCTATTTCATTACAAAAGACAAATTATGCCAAACGTTATCAAAAGCTTCACCTTGATCATATATTTGTATCATCAGTGTGTATGATTGCTAAAAAAGAAATCAGCTGTATTTCAACCCTTTATATAGCCTTTAAAACCAAATTCTAACCTAATATCTAAATCTCTAACTCCTCTCAAACTCAATTAGTAGATTTCAATCCTCACTTGTTAGATGAACAAAGCTCATTAAGTAATCCAACTGTCTATCCGGCCACCAACTTCTCACCACGCCCATGTCCCCAATACCAGCACCGACACGGCGGCCATGGCGCTGCCGCCGCGGAGCCGGCTGGCCGCTGCCGACCTCTTACCGTCCATGAACACCATCTTGTTGTCCGGCAGGTCCGCCGCCTCGGGGTGCCCCGACGTCTTCTTGCTGGTGACGATGGGACAAAAGGTGATGAAGTAGTCAGCGCCGGCGCAGGTGAAGGTGCTGGTGCCGTCGTCGTAGGCGTAGCTATAAGCTCTCGGGCAGTTGCTCTTGAAGAACTCCGAGTAGGCCGTCGGCTTGCAGGTATCCGGCGATCCGTACTCGCCGGAGCAGCAGTACCGGGGGTCCTTGAACGCCTCGCAGGCGCTCCGGCAGGCCACTCCCTCCCCGGCCGCCGCCACCTTCAAATCCGACGGGCAGGCGACGTTGAGGTCGATGGCGCAGCCGGTGGTGGTGCAGTTGCCGGAGCCACCCTGCGGCACCACCGACATGGGGAGGTTGTAGCCGTCGACGAGGCTGACGTCGTAGAAGTCCATCCCGTCGGCGCCGGCGAGGGTGAACTCGGCGAGGGTCGCCGGCGGGGCGGCGCCGCTGCCGGAGCAGTCCACGTCGCCGGAGCCGCAGTCGCCGGTGGCGCAGGTAAACTTGCCGGTGGACGGGTCGGTTGAGCATAGCGTTCTTCCCCAGAACCGGCCCGACCAGTTGGCGGGGATGGTGAGCTGCCGGAACTCGCCCTTCTGGAGTGGGAAGCCGGTGGTGTCGAGCGGGGCGGTGCCGGCGCCAGACAGCACCCCCGGCCAGACCGTGTAGGCGCAGTTGTTGGTGAGAGTGAAGGTGGCCGCCATTACAAGACCTGCGAAATTCCAATCAAACATTCTCTTCAAAATCAACCAACCAAAAATCAAACAGCTAGCTAGATAGCTAGCATAGTATAAATAAAGGGGGATAAGGAGTTGAAAGTAGTACCCGAGGTGGCGGAGAAGAGGAGTAGGGAAAGGTGGAGGAGGATGGATGCCGCTTCCATGGCGGGTGGATGACAAGGCTTTGAGTACCGGTTGGCAGTATCTAATGCAAGAAGGTGGTATGTCGGGATTTTGTTCATTCGTATATAGAGGGGGAGGTGAGGTCGGCGGGGGACGGAGGAGAGGATGACCCCACACTGACCGACGTCGGCTTCTGCTCTGCTGCATTGAATTAGGAAATTATATCATGTACTTTTTTTAACGTGCACCATTCCTCTTCCTTTCCTGTGAAATAAAAAAAAAAAACATTCGTCCTAATTTTTCTTCGTAATGTAATATAAATAATCAGTTAGTCGTTCCGTTGATACCAGTGTTGCAGAAATCGGCCGATTCCGTGCGGAATCGGCCGATTTAAATCAGATCGAGCGTCGCGCCGATCCGATTTCGGGCCGAATCGGGCGGCCCGAATCGGCTTCGGAATCGGCCGAGTTCGGCCGATTCCGACCATTTAAATCGGAATCGGAATCGGCCGATTTAAATCGGAATCGGTTTTTGAAGTACCAAAATACCCTAGGTATGATTTTTATTAAATTATTTAAGCATGGGTAAAATGGTAATTTGGATTTTAAAAACCTAAAATCAAACCCGCTCCCCGACACCGCCGCCGCTCGTCCGCCCGCCGCCGCCGGTTTCGCCTCCGCCGTGCGCCCGACTCCGCGCTCGCCGCCGACCGACTGCCGACCTCGCCGCCGACCTCGCATCGTCGCCGCCCACCCGTGGCCGGACCGAATCGGGCACGTACAAATCGCCGCCGACTCCGCAGCCGGCTCCGGGCCGCCGACGGTTCGTCCGACCGGGCTGCGACATCCTCCGATATCGCCGCCGCGAGACTCGCGCCGACCGGGCCGCCGGTGGCGACGAGTATAAATCGCACGGTGGCATTCATGTAATTAAAGTTGACTCGAGTCTAACTCGAGTCAAAAATTATATTAATTCGAATAATTTAAAAAATCTTAAAAATATTTAAAAGTATCAAAAGCTATAATACACAGAATAATATCAAGATAACATCAATACTCAATTTTAATATATTTATATTATAAATTGTCGAATTGTTATATATGACTGATTAAATTCAAGCTTGGACTCGATTAACTGAACCGATTCTTGGCCGATTCAGACCGATTCGATTCCGAGCTCCGATTCATTGGAAAACTGATTCCGATTCCGATTCCGATTCAATGCAACCATGGTTGATACACGAAAAAATTGGGATGAACCACTTTTAGTAAGTTCTATGTAATAAGGACTATATGTATAGAACATATAGAGTGCATAATTATGATGTTGGTAAATTTTTTTAGATATTATTATTATTATAAATTATCTTTAAATTATTAAAAAATACCTTAGTTTAAAAATATTTTGAAATTAAATTTTGTTACAAATACTTTGATAATTAAGATAAAATAATTAAAATCAATAGATTGATTTGAAAATATGTAATTATTTAAATTATTTATTTCTATATTCATTTATGTAGATTTTTATTAGCAAAATCCATTAAATTAATCCATATAAATACTGTGTCTCGTGTATAAACGAGTCGTATAAATTATAATTCATGTATATATAAATATATTAATTTAAATAACTGATAATATGATATTTGTAAGAAAAAAACTGGCTGAGTGGAATATACCGCTAATGAGAAATTGCAAAAGATATCAAGTTTTTACAAAAAAACGTAATAATCGTTCTTTACTTAATTATTTGATAGAAGATCACCTTACTAATGAGTATTGGCCAACAAAACGTGAGAGTAAAGAAGAGAATGCACGACATTGACAAAATATGAGCTATGAGCGTGACTAATTAAGCTCGTTTTATAAAATGAATATAATTTCTTCAAAGACAGGGAGAGAGTTGTATATAAGAGTTGGTAAATATATTTTAAAACAAAATCTGTAAATAAATGATTTTAAAAGCAACAAAATAAAGACAGGACAGGAGGAACGAGACAAAAGGGAATTTGCTGTTGCTGAGCAAAAAGCGGCCTTCCCTAAGCTGGGATTCATCTGTTAAGACGAGTAAATGCTTAACACGGTCCCCATGGGGAGCATTTACGTAAAATCATCTCCATGTATTCGGGGATTGGCCGGCCGGCTCGGAGACATTTTCACGGCACTCGAGCTGGGCCGGTCAAATGGAGAGGGCTAAGTAGTAGGCTTAGAAGAGTGTGCTGGCGGCTCAATTATGCGAAATGGTTGAATTGTTGGTTTTAATGGAGGGGGCGGCGTACATCGAATTGGGTTGCATCGAAATGGAGGGGGCGGCGTTTGTCTCTAATTCCGTCTCCATTCATTTCATGCCTCATAAATCCGTTACATAGATTTATCGGGGGGATTATGACAGTGGCCGTCAAGGGCCTCAACATGATTTACACCCTTAAAAGTCATTTAAATCATATTTGTAAAGAAACAGTGATAGATAAACATTTGTTTAATTCTAGTAGCTGCATGGCGGGAGAATTGGATCTATATGTGCTTAAACAAAATTCCTCTTCCAAGAATTAAAATCTATACATGCTTTTGGTATCCTGACCGTGGTCAGCATTGTTAGCCGAAGCTATTTGGACATAGCTCCAACTTCTTTAGCCGGCTGCAATAGAAATATTAATGCTTGTGACATGTCAAATTCCGATAAGCCTTCTTATTATACCCTAAACGCAGTCATCATAGGTATGACTTATTAATCGACTTAATCTTATAGCAATCATCCTCATGCATATGCATGACTAGAGCAAGAAAATTGAAGTAGTTACCAGTAGGTAGAGTACTACATGTTGGCGTTGGAAGATGCGAAAGCTTTGTTTTTACAAGTTTAGACCAATAAAGCGGAGATGACCTGCACAAAGCCATAAAACAATCTCTTCAAAATCAACCAACTAGCAGCTAACTAGCGAAGGGGGAAGGAACTGTACGTAGTACCCGAGGTGGTGGAGAAGAGGAGGGAGAGGTGGGGGAAGATGGATGACGCTTCCACACGGCGGTTCGATGACAAGGTTTTGAGTACCGGGTTCGGGGGATGATAGGATGGGAGTAGCTAAGGTAACAAGGTGGTATTTGGGATTGTTTATATATCTATCTATTATATATCATAACACTTATAAACCATAACACGATAATTTTGTGGCTCTCATCGCATTTTGGTTTTATCCTCACACCACGTTAACTTTGTCCCAGAATTCCCTCTTCCTTACTCTCTTACTGTGGCCAAAATTATTTCGAACTTACCTAAAATTCAATATTAGCTAATTTTTATTTTTATTTTTTTAAAACAAGTATCTTTAAACTAATTATATATTAATATTTAAAATTTAATTTTAAAATTTCTTCATATGATTTTTGCTTTTGATAAGTTCAAATTTATTTTAATGAGCAAGATATTTTTAAAATATTTGGAAAAATTGTGTTTAAAATTAAATATTAACTGATATTTGTATTTCAAATTACTTTATATATTCTTCATTTATTATTAATTAAATTAAAATATATTAAACATTGAAAATAATAAAAATTTAATCTACAACTTTAGCTAATTACATAACATTTAGGTGTAATTTTGATAATTAAAAGTTAAGGACCCCTTGGAAGTTTGAATTTTTTAAACTGTTAAATTATTATATATTTATTTATCATACTTTATTTACAGTGAAATATTTTTTAAATGTTTTTAATGTTATATATTTTTAATTTTATTTTTTAATAAAATTTTAAAAAGTTTGTCATATATGGCTTGTGCATTGTGTGGGTTTAAGCTAGTATATATGTATATGAGGAGCAGGGAGTTAAGGCCAGCAAAGGAAGAATAAACTGTTAAATTACGTCTACATAGACCGAGTTTCTCTATTTGAACTATCACTGCATGTAAATATATATATATATATATATATATATATATATATATATATATGAAATACAACAAAGTATAACTCTCTCATAAAAATAATAATAATTAACATTCCAATCAAGAAAATATATAACAAAATACTCGGAAATTTTGGAAGCCACATTTTCTAGTATTGTTTCCTTTATTTGGCTTGAGACTGATAATGCAACAACAAATAATATAACATGAACACAAGCATTGGTGGATTTATTATTTAAAAACTAGTCACAAACCCAATACATTGTTTAGGTTTTGTCTTTACAAATAGACTAATATTATAATTATTAAGCATATAAATAACCAAATTAACAAATTTTAATATAAATATATCATTTAAAATTAATTAAACTATAAACCTAAAATATTATAAAACACCTAAACTATAAAAACTAATAGTTATAAAGCAATAGATTCTTGTAGGAAAATAAATAAATAAGAAGAAATATCAAAATTTAGAACAATTCATGTAAAAAAATAGAAAAATCATTAATCAAAAAGTCCCCAATGTAAAAAATAAAATATCATACTTGTTTCACTAATATTGAGAAAGGGTGCAATACTTTTTTCAAAAAATGTATAAAAAATAATCAAATTATAGCAAATCGAAAATGTTTTAAAAAATAAATATAACAATAAAATTACCTTATAATTATTTTTTATGTTTTTTGAGACATCAATCTTTTGAAGAAAAACTTTTACTGATCAAAACTAAAAATATTTTAAGAGATATTATATATTTATAAGTACGAGACAGGTCTCAATAATAAAAAATAAAGCAATGATAAAAAAATAAAAGATTGAATTAAAAATCTTTAAAAAAAATATAAGATCAATTATATTAACAATAAAGAAGTGAGATATATAACAAGAAAGATAAATACTTTGCATAAGAAGAAAAGTTAAACAGTCAAATTATAATAAAGCCAAAAATATTAAAATACAAATAATATAATTACCTCATAATTATTTATTTCTTTAAAAAATGATATATTTGGAAGAATATCTCTAACTGATCAAAATAAGAGCTATTTTAGAAAATATTGTTAACATAATATATAAAGTTACAACTCTTAAACAAGGGGTGCGATAAAAAAGTATGCATATTATTTGGCGAATTCTCTTAGAAAGGGTACAATTACTTTTAACAAGAGGCGAATGCCATTGTAAAGAGTTATGCTCTTTGACAGACACCAATTTAAAATGAACTATTTAAAGGCACTCATTTAGAATTAATCGTGTGCTTTGTGCCCGTAAATATTTAAAGAGAAGCATGACAAAGTGGAAGATAAATCTGATACAAAGTTTATTCTCGCCCATCGGTGGTATGGGGATCACTTTTATTTTTTCTTTATCATATTCTATTCAATGCAAGGACAACATATTTGTGAAATCATCAATGACTAACAATGTAAATGAGCCGAACCGAGCCGAGTAGTGATGTTTTTGATTTCAACGTAATTTTTGACAAGCATGTTTGAGCTTGTTTGACTTCTAAAATTTATATTATTTAGGCTTGGTCATACTTGGCTCATTATGTTTTCAAATCGAGCTTGAACTGAACGAATATTTGTGTTTGCCTCATGCTTGACTTATAAAAGATCAAAAATTTCTTTTCAACACTATATAAGTTCAATGTGGCCTCCATAATATTGACGAGCCGAATTGAGCCGAGTATTTTTTCGAGTTTAAACACATTGAATTTGAGTTTTGAGATAAGCCAAGCCAAATACTCCTTAGTTCAAACTCTATTCGTTATTTAACGAGCCATCCATTTCGAACCGAGCAATTTTTCGAGTACAAAATTAACGAGCACGAGTTCAAGCCGAATTGAGCCGAATATAAAATACTTGTGAGCAGGTTTAGCTTATTCACATCTTTATCAATAACACATCAGTCCATCTGTTAATCTTAAATTCATCTTTATTCAGGAGAAGGCCCATAAGTTGGGCTGGTTAGATAGGGTGGGTTAGTTGGGCTTGGGCTTTGGCTGGGCCTAATTTTTCCGAACGGTTGTTCAGGCTCTTGGGTGGACATCAGATTGAGTCGGTTTAATGTTTTAGTCGGGCTGCCGGTTTTAGTCGGGCTCGGATGGGAATCTGGAGGTCCGTTAAAGAGTATTATACATGCAAATGCAAAATATAAACAAGTTACAAGTTAAATTTTCACACTCATGTCTTCCGTCCCCACTCCCTCAAGTCTTGTCTCGTTCTCTACATGCTACGATCATGGCTTTCGCGAGTGTTGTCACCCTTTGATTGTTTTGTAAAATAAGTTGTAGGCCGGTAAAAAATGGAATTTGTGCTTGTAAAAATTATTGGTAATCGACAATAAAAAAGACAGACTCAAATTTTTGTGAACAATACGGAGTCGAATTTGTAAATTTTCAGGCATGAGAAATTAGATACAATGCTATGCAAGAAGAGATGAATATGCAACAACAATCCAAGGGCGTATAGCCAGGTAGGAACTAAGATCCCGTAGTGGTAGTCAAAGATATTTATCATTACCATTTATTAATTTTTTTATTATTAATTTTTATCGCACCATTTACCAATTTCTTGACTATTAATGCTATCTTACCCTTCACCATTTTTTTAACTATTTATCGTTATTGAATTTTGACTATTTTGACCAATGACAAATGGTTAGTCGTTGGTAAATTTTGATTTAAACTAAATAAATATTTATCATCACAAAATCCTTATTAAAATTACAAATTTGGTATTACTTAGATCGTATATTTATATTAAATCAATTATTAAAATAATATAATAATAGAAAATTTTAATTAAATATAGATGTCGAAACTAAATTTCTATTTTGTGACGCTTTAAAAAAAATCTAGTGACACCCTTTTCTTATCGTTACAATTTATTATTTTAATCACGCTTCAAAATACTAATATGTCTTGATAAAATATTATAGTGATAGTTTTATAAAAATTGTCGCTGTATCATTAAAGTGCAACACTTAATAAATATGGTCATCATTATAAAACTAATGAATGAATAATAATAATAATAAATCATCACATAAGCACTCATTATATACGATAAACATATAAATAAAAAGAATAAATAATAATGAATAAATAAATAAATAATAAAATCAATCATAATATCAAAATATGTTAAATAATGTGAATATACATCTAAACTAATATAGGGGTTATCGAATTACCGAAAACGGTTGAAAAACAGTCAAGAATGAGTTGAACCGTGTTAACTCACTGAATCAAACTGGGTTGGTTAGGTTAAATCACATTCTCAATTTGACAAATTGGTGGGCTGGGTCAACTGGGCTGGTATGGACTGTTGGACATAGACACAAACACGAGAAAGCAAACTCGAATGAGAGTATACGGGTCCGATGGGGCAAGCGGCACCCATCGCCAGGAAACGCCGACAGCATGCTTAAATCACAGCCCTCATGACGAGGAAGATGATGGTGGTGGTGATTGGCGGTGTCAGGTCGCTGGTTGGCTGAAATACAACCAGAAAAGGGGCAGAATCGCCACGTTGTGGCAGCATCGCCAAAAACGGCCCAAAAGGGTGGCGGCGGAAACAGTGGAAATCGGCTACAAAAATTGCATCGAGGGAGGCGGTGCTAGTGCTCGTGAGTGGGACACGTGGAAAGCCTATCATGAGGCGGTCCTGGGGGTGGGTGCCGCTTTGGTGGTGGCGAGCCGAAGTTGCGGTGGCACTAAGGGTGTAAACACAAAAAATCGTGGGAAATCTCTGAAAAATAACATGGTGAACCTAGGGTTGACGTGAACAGCTCAAATCTTGTCACTTGGCATAATCGGAACGTCCGACAAATCGTGGCCTAGTGGGCTCTACCTATGGGTATATGCAACATACATATAGACGGAAAGCTTGGATCAAGACCGTCCAAAGTCAAAACCAACTTGAGTCTTAAAAGTGACTCTATAGGAGGGAATCAGGGCAAGAAAGCTAAATGAGCCTTGAACCCTCAACTCAATCGGGTGAAAACCTACAACTCAATCAAGCTGGGCCCATAGGGGCACAATCAGGTGATCTGTAATCTCTATGATGCATGCAATGAGGTACTCTAAAAATTCCAAACAGATACTAAATACTGCAATGACCTAAATCTAGGCCTACAACCCTGACTAATCTATAAAAATCATCTGTATACCTCGCGTGTACAATGATAACTCATGCTTTGGTGTAGCCTATTTGAAGCTATTATCTGCATGTCAAGCATACTCAGCCACCATAACATACTCATTTGGCCATCCAGGCCCCATACTCATAACCAAAAACTGGTCTGGCTCGAGCTTGCTCGAATCGACTCGAGACTGGCCCGAACTGGGCGACTACATCTTGTAAGGATTTTACCTGCTGGTAGTTTTGTCCAGTTCGAGCCAGTCTTGAGTTGGTTTGAGCAAGCTTGAGCCAAACTAGTTTAATGACCATGAGTATGAGGCTCAAATGATCGTATGAACATGTTATAGTGGCTGAGTATGTCGACAAGCAGATGATAGCTTCAATTAGGTTACACCATCGCATGAGTTATCATTGTATACACGAGGTATACATGTAATTTTTATGTCTTAGTAAGGCTTTTAGGCCTAGATCTAGGACATTGTAGCATTTAGTATTTGTTTGGGATTTTCATAGTATCTCACTTATAAGTATCTTAGGGATTTCAGATTATCGGATTGCCACTGTGAGCCCTTCTTGATTGAGTCGTCGATTTTCACCTGATTGAGTTTAGGGTTTCGAGGCCCATTTAGGCTTTTTGTCTCGATTCCCACCTACAGAGTCACTTTTAAAACTCGAGTCAGTTTTGATTTTGGACGGTTTCAATCCGAACTTTTCGTCTATAAATATATATATATTGCATATACACATAAGTGGGCCCTATTAGGCCACGAGTTGTCAACTTTCAGATCATGCCACATGGCAAGATTAGAGATATACCCGCAGCCCTAGCATTCACCTATCTATTTTTAGAGATTCTCTCCCATTTTTAGAGTTTTCCACCCTTAGCGCCACTTCCATGAGTGCCTCACGACTTCGGCTCGCAATTGGCTAGTCTCCAGGCCTCCCCCGGCCACCGGACCGGCACCCCCATGATTGCCTCACGACAACCTTTTGATCCATACCTCTCATGACCACTGCTACCACTGCCGTCGGAGCGGCTAGCGACAATGGCATTTTTACAGTCGGTTTCCATTGCCGCCACTACCCTTTCAAGTAGTTTTCTGGCGCCAGTGAGCCACCTCCGACCAATGCAATTACTTGGATATGTTCATCTAGTCAAGATCTTCATTTTGAAACCACTCATGACCACCGCCATGGCCGCGATCGCTGTCGGTGACGTCGCTACACTCGGTAGCGATTCTGCCCCCTTTTCGACCTTTTTTCGACCAGCCGGATTTTGCCGATCGCAACCACCAACATATTCCTAGTCACCTAAGCTGTCGTTCCCGACTAGAGGCGACCTCAAGTGCGCTGCCATCGACATTTTTGCGAGACAGGCACTTGCCGCCTCGTCGGACTCGTTTGCCAGCGTTCGTCGTGTTCTCCTGCACACGTCACGTTTGCCTAACCGACAGCCACAATCAACCTCATTATGTCGAGGCTACCGTAGGTGGCAGCCACCATGAGTGGCGTTTGCTGCTGAAGCACCATGGCCCTCCCCTGATCGTCGCTAGCCTCGTCAATGCCACCCTCCCCTCGTCCCCCCCTTTCCCCCGTGATATCTAAGATATGGGCCATCCTTGTAATCAGATGGCCCAGATGACAGTATGGGGCAAGAAACTTTTCATGCCCCTGTGGCACATAAGTGGCTTTTTTTTTATTACTACCTACTATACTTTCTTTTCAATAATATTGTTGGAAAATACGTGCTATTTATATTAATATTTGGCTTATTTTATGCTTTATCTTGTATTAATACTTATACTTGACGTAACATAATAATAAAATATACTAAAGACTGTTTATTCGATTTGCATGAACTTATAATTATCTATGCCATATAAAATCCAAACTTGTGGTAAGTGACAAAAAGTAAAGAATATGTGCGAATATAGTAGACATGGGTACTAAACATAATATTTATGTTTTGAATAAATAATCTTTCCTCCTATTTTGTGCTGCCTATTTTACCCTCTCCCTAAAAAGATTATTTTTTCAATTTTAAGAACATAGAACGCCTTAGCAAATAATACAACCAGATACAATATATTAATATATTTAAAATAGATTATATAATATATATATTGATATAATTACAATCAGTTGTATTTTATTTTATCATGTTATAAACAAACAATGCCCATTTGGAGAAGAGAAGATTTGAGAGTGGAACATTTAAACCAAGACATTGAAGACTTCAAATCTTATGTTTAGGTGGGAGATTGTTGCCCCCGCGAATTAGTCTTCTTTTCGGGTTGAACGAGTGAAGTGGGTTCGGTCGGACCAAAAACGTCTTTATCGCGCAAAGAAATCTTACAACCTAATTAAAATGCCGCGAACGAGGAATAAACTCCTAAGATTTTTATGTGTATCCTTAGAGTTCAACTCGAATCCCTAAGTCATTATACAGTGAGATTTGAACTCACAATCTACTATTTCTTCTTAGATTTTACATTTTAAATAAAATAATGAATTTTGCCTCTTTTTAGTTGACTCGCTTTTGAAATCTTCAACTCCAATGTCCTTGTTTGTCTCCTTCTTGTCTATAAATCTTCAAAATAACCCTACCATTGCGTCCAAAGCGTCCAAAATTAATAGGGAAACAAGTTTCATCTCAATCCGAAGTCGGAAAGGCCTTCAAATTATTTTTAGAGTGATAATTGATTTAACTGGACCACTTTAGATTACTTTAGAACAAATAAATGTTGAACAAAATGGGTGGCATGCGCAAGCATTTAGATATTTATGGGTACGCCAGACTATAGTTTGCGTCAATATGCCAACTCCAATCCTGGTCGCGGATGCGGTGTGGCTTTGCGGTCACGGTCCGGGTCAGTTCGGATCCAATCATATCGTCGGGCAGCAGGATGTGGTCCTGACAGGAATAGAATAAATGGGCCCTACAAGCCCTCTTAGGCGGGTGGTGCAGCAGTGGCTTTGGTGGCTCCGGCGATGGCGTTCCCAACGGCAGTGACTGGTGGAGATCATCCAGATCGGTAAAGCTCCAACTTTTGAGGGGATTGATGGTGGTCCTATGCTCGGCTTCAGCGGTGGTGGTTGAAAGCTCTGGTGGAACTAGTTTTTGGCCGAATTCTGTCACCCTTTACCGGCGAAGGTGGCTCCTTAGTGCGGCGGGGCTTGATCTTGGATTGTTTTTGGAGACAGGGGCGTTCGATTAGAGGTGTCGGCTTGTCCTGCGGCGGCTTCGGTCGGTCGGGTGGAGGCTGAAAAGATGGTGACTTGCAGGTTTTGCATAGCTCTAGTTGAGGGGAGTTCGGTGGAAGTGTCAGTCTGTTAAGCGACAGCCTAGGCTGACTGTATGGAGAGCCTAAAGTTGACTGCTTGTTTTTGTTTTCTACTGCTACGCTGCTCCAGTGAGCTGCTTCTCAAAAATTTTTCGGTTATGGATTCTTGGCGGTGGATCTTGGATAGGTTCCGTTCTTGGATGTGAGGAGGATCCAGTGAGGGTTGTGGTGTGGCCGGTGATGGTTTGGATTGACGGAACAGAGGCCGGCAAGAGGGCTCCTTGATGGCGCTTCACAACTTTGACCTGCACTTTCTCGAACCTTTTCTGACAATGGGGGATTCTCTGACTGGGCTGTGTTGAGGGCACTCCAAAATTTAATCGATGGGTTTGGGGGTCGCTGGAGGTGTTGCTCTGGCAAGGGGCTCTTCCCCATCCTTTTTCCTTTCCTGCTTCTTTCTCCTGTTATTATCTCTTTTTTTCTTTCAATGTACAAGCCCCCCCACTTTTGATTCCTTCGGCGAAGTTCTTGGTTGGGCGGTGTCGGGGAGCACTTCAAGGTTAGCAACAATGGGCTCGGGGGTCGCCAGAGATGTTCTCTGGTGAGGGGCTCCGCCCCTTCTCTCTCCTTATCTGCTTCTTTTCTTCTTTAATTTTCTTCAAAGCAACGAGCCCTCCTTTCCACAAATTTTTCAGGAAGTATTTATAAAAATCAAGCCTCTCTTCTCCCCCTTGGTTAATTCTATATTTTATGGCCTAAAATTTTTACCCACCTCCTCTTATCCACTTCTTCTTATCCTTTTCTGTAGATTTTAGAATCAACGTCGATTGTTTTTTAGATCACTAGCTGTGGAGGCATAGACTCAACCATGAGGTTCGATTACTTGGGTTCGATCACATGATTTGAACAAACTATCTTACTTGACATAATTTTTTTCAACCTTTTAAAATACAAATCCGAAAGTCGGGCTAGATGCAAATAATTAAAATTTTCAACCTTACAAAACACAAATCCGAAAATTGAACAAGATGTAAATTAGTAGATGCCCAAAG
Source organism: Piper betle (assembly GCA_033002965.1). NCBI lineage: Eukaryota > Viridiplantae > Streptophyta > Magnoliopsida > Piperales > Piperaceae > Piper > Piper betle. Next base: position 2,742 of record JAURVB010012472.1, on the reverse strand, counting down.
AGGTGGTGACAACACGAGTAATATATTGATGCATTGATAAATGGCATATAGAAAAATATGATAGATAAAATGTACATGATTGAGATGAAAAACACAAATTTGATGAGTTTGGCATATGGCATAATCGTGCCCAAGACCTGTCATCGATTGCCATTGATAGAAAAATGCTTCGGGGACATTCTTCGCCCACGTTCACTACACTCGTCAATAAATATTAGTTAAATAAATTTCACTTAATAATTTGATAAGTTTTTATAGAGGTCGTTCCCTTTAAGGTAGGTGAAAACTGTCGAGTTTCGAAGTTTGAATAGCATGCTTCCCAACGATAAGGAATTCTCGGAGAGATGACTGTCATGGTCAGCGATAGAATTGTAACGTAAAATCATATTATTTGATTCTTTAGTTTCAGTATTGTTTTATAAACTTTACAAAAAAATATTATTGTTGCGGACATTATACATGGATTTACATCGTTAGAAGTCAGCCAACGACTCTAAAAATTTATAGTTGATTATTTTACTTGGATTTGAGCTTGTATTGGTGGGGAAATTTATCAGTTGGTTGAACAATTATGGTTTTTGTCTCTTTGAAGTGAACAGCTATTGTAGTGTTCGAGATCTTGTGTCTATCAAATCATGGACAACAATAAATGAATAATTGGCGTTGGGATAAAGATGCTTGTTTGAACTCTAGTTGATGACATTAATGGAAGAGATTGTTAAGCTGGGAATTGGAAGAAGACGCAGGTATATGAGATAATGTTGTTGCCATCCATGTTGGTCGAAAACCATGTAAGAAACACTGGTTCTAAGTTCTATAATCTTGTTTACTATGTTTCAGAGACGAGATTGATTTAATGTATAGATACTTGGTCCAAAAAGATGATACCTGATTTGCGAGGGGAGAAGTAATTGAAAAACGTCATTCTTGCGTTCAGAAAAGAGCATGGCTTCTTTAATTACCTTATTACATTTAGTCCCAACTCCCACAACACCCACACCCACACTTATAATATATATATGTATATATATATCGGTTTAATGTTGGTGTACTGCAGCACAGCTAACTTGGCTGTGCTGCAGTTTGATTGCAGCCGTTGGATTCAATCCAACGGCTGCAATCAAACCTAGTAAATAAACGAAAACAGGGAAGCGGGGGAGTCCCTGGTGCTGTTCCCGCCATTCCCGCCAGCAGCTCACCGCGCCGGCGCCGGACGCTGCACGGCCGAGGGGTCGCCGACGGCCACCGGCCCTCCATCCCCTACATCGGCTTGCCATCGGGCTGGGTTGAAGAAACGTCGACGGTCAGAGAAGAGGAAGCGGGGGAGGCGGTCGAAATCCAAATTTCCGGCCGTTGGGTCGCCGCGCCGGACGCTGCACGGCCGAGTGGTCACCGACGTCCGCCGAGCTGACATTCCATTCGTCGGAAAGCCGTCAGCTTGCGTCACGAATCGCCGGCAGCCAGAGAGAAGAGGAAGCGGGGAGGAAATGGGGTGAAGCGGTGGCGGCTGCTCTGTTTCTGGCAGTTGGGTCGCCGCGCCGCACGGTGCACAGCCGAGGGGTGGCCGACGGCTGCCGGTCCTCCATCATCTTAGTCGGAAAGAAGTCCGCCGTCGCGCACCGTCCGCCGCTGCACAAGCCAAGCTTTGCACGGTCGGGGGCGGCTGCTCTGTTTCTAGACATTGGGTCGCCGCGCCGCACGGTGCACAGCCGAGGGGTCTCCGACGGCTGCCGGCCCTCCAACCTCTTAGTCTGAAAGCCGTCCGCCGTCACGCACCGTCCGCCGCTGCACGCAGTCCGCCGCCGCACGCAGTCCGCCGCCGCACAAGCCAAGTGTTGCACGGTCTGGGGGCGGCTGCCCTGTTTCGAGCCGCTGGGTCGTTGCGCCGTACGGTGCACAGCAGAGGGGTGGCCGACGGCTGCCGGCCCTCCATCCTCTTAGTTGGAAAGCCGTCCGCCGTCGCACACCGTCCGCCGCTGCACGCAGTCCGCCGCCGCACAAGCCAAGCGTTGCACAGTCGGGAGGCGGCTGCTCTGTTTCCAGCCGTTGGGTCGCCGCGCCGCACGGTGCATAGCTGAGGGGTGGCCGACGGCTGCCGGCCCTCCATCCTCTTAGTTCGAAAGCCGTCCGCCGTACGCAGTCCCCCGCCGCACAAGCCAAGCGTTGCACGGTCGGGGGCTCCCCAAAATCGGCCGCCCGCTATCCTTCGACGGCCAGAGGGGAGCCAGTTCCTCTGTTTCGTGCCTCCGCCTCCATCTCCCTCCACGATGATCAGTCCCTCTCCCAACCCCCCGCCCCGCCGCCCTCGCCGACCTTGCCTATTCCCCCTCCGACCGCTCCGACGGCCGCTTCCTCGCCGCACATTGCCACTCCGGCGTTGTTGTCACCGGCCCCATATTACCCAGAAAACAGGGGTGACGAGAGGCTTCATCTATTTCCCGCTGCCGTCTGTGTAAAACCCACGATTCGAGTTAGGGTTTTATATTCAGAACCGGTCGGGTCGACCGTTATTTTTTCGAGTTGAGTCAGTTTCAGGACACGTGTACCGAGCCGACGCCGGTCGCGTGTATGAGCTATGAGGGTCATGCGTACCCAAGTATATGATGATAACGTCATGAACACAGCAGAACAGAATGAGTTATCAGAATATATAAGAGTATGCTAGTGATTTTTTTTATTTTTATATATAGTGGATCGTAGAATTAGTTTTAGGCCGTTAGCCGCGTTAGGACGCGTTACGGG
>JAURVB010012470.1:0-13965 GCA_033002965.1 Piper betle | reverse complement strand
GGCATTGGCTCGGTACACGTGTCCTGAAACTGACTCAACTCGAAAAAATAACGGTCGACCCGACCGGTTCTGAATATAAAACCCTAACTCGAATCGTGGGTTTTACATTGATGGTGTACATAATGTCTTTCATGTGTCAATGCTAAAGAAATTTGTACGAGATGAGAATCAGATTATCACAAATTTTGCAGATTTAAAGCTACAATCGGATTTAACCTACGAGAAAAAACTGATTCGCATCTTGGCAAGGGAAACAAAGACACTCCATAACAAGGAGATCCCTTTGGTAAAGGTATTATGGAGAAATCAGGGATCAAAAGAAGTTACATGGGAGACTGTACAGGAAATGGCCAGAAAATATCCTAGCCTGTTTGTAGGATAAAATCTGTGTAATTGTTTTAACATGAACTTAATCATGAATATCCTATTAATGCTATGATATTTTGGGAACAAAATAATTCTAAGTTGGGGAGAATGTAAAGACCCGGAAGAAAATAATAATAATAATAATAATAACGTTCGACGGGGTGGGATTGAATGTGGGAAAATTTTAATTTTTTGTCATTTAAATGGAAAAAAATCGTTAACTGGTTAAGCATGAATTACCAGGTTAATTGAAAAGTAATTTTTAACTGGATAATTCTAGTTGAGTCAGCTGAAACTACTCTCCCATGTCTACTAAGGCTGAAACTGCTCTCCCGTTTACTACACATGGAACGTACATCAAGTGAGCTCCTTCAGAAGCTACACGTTCAGCTCCCAACGCCCCGAGTATTTGAAGGGTAGACGCTGAGGCAAGAGGCTCCTCCTCTTGATCCTGGTCTGCATCCGCTACCAAAGCATTCACCTAGCCTCGGCTCGGACACTCTTTTGCCCGATGTGGTCCACCACACAGAACGCACCCAGATGCAAGTACACCTAGCACTGGATTCCTGCTGCCCGACCCCATGTCCGGCACCCTTTTTGGCCGGAATGGCTTCCTACCATCCCGTTGGCTGTTGTTGCCTTTGCTTCCCTGGAACTTCCTACTCGGGCCATCTTCTCTCGAGACCCCCAGCATGCTTGAAGTCTACCTGGGCATCGGCAGCCACCACACCTGTAGGTAAATCCTGGACTTTTTGCTGCCTCAATTCCATCTGAGCCCATGGTTGCAAACCAGAGATGAAATTAAACAACTTATCTTCTTCCGACATGTTTTTGATGTCGAGGAGACAAGAACTAAACTTCTTGACATACTCTCGCACTGTTCCGGACTGTCTCAATCACTTGAGTCTGTCCCTTGCCTCCCATATAGTGTTGGTTGGCAAGAATTGCCTCCGAAGCTCCCGTTTCAAGGAATCCCAGGTCTCCAGTCGGGGTCAACCAGCACTTTCATCCTCCTTGGCGCAAGTTCTGCACCATAACTTGGCATCCCCCAATAGAAACATGCTGGCCAAAGAAACCTGGCGCTCTTCGGGTATATTCGCAGCAACAAAGTACTCTTGAATATCCTAGATGAAGTTCTCTAAGTCCTTGGCTGAACTAGCTCCCTCTAACTTCTTCGGCTCCAGCACCTTGAGCCTTCCCGAGATCGAGTTTTCCTCGGCTGCAAGGTCAACCCTTCCGGGTTGAGGATATCTGGCGACCGCTTGCTTCAATAGTGCTATGTCTGTATGTAAAGCTTCTCTGATAGCCCAGAACTCTTCCGACAGCCCCGCCATTGCTTCTTCTTTGACACGGCTGGCTGGTCCCGGGTATGTCGCTCAACCTGAGTGCTCATGTCCTTCATCCCTTCAGTTAAGGACTGTAGCTGCTCAAAGATTGTCCGTCCATCATCACTAGTGGTAGGTCCTCCCACCAGCACTTCCAGCCATGTCACCCTTTCTTGTGTGTCCATATCTTGGTATCCACTTACTGGTAAAGTGTGGAGTCTTTCCTCTGAAAGTTGTGTTGTGCCTCGCAAGACCTTCGGCTTTCACCGAACTCTGAGCTCTTATACCTACTGTCACAGGGTCACCTTAGGGGATAAAATTTTTGCCCCTGCGTTCCCCTGTGAGGCGTGTTTCCCTCACGTGGAAACACCAGCCACAATTGCACACGCAGCAATTTACTGCTATGCACAGCGCCCTCGGACACCCTGCTCGCAGAGTACCGCACATACCCAGTCCTAGTACCACGCTCAGCTACTAGTACTGCTAGTACCAGTACTTGGTTACTACTGATTGTACCGAACACACACACCGATCACCAAGCCGTAGTGACTATGCGTCCCAGTACCGGTCACCCACTTACCAACATGACCAGATCTCGGAATCACCGATCTAGTCCTCGGTACCCAAACTTGACGGAACACTACAGTAACTCCTTACCGATCATGTCCGCTACAGCTGCTATCGGTACTGCCCGGTATCTCGCCCGGTACAGCAACTCGCCCGATAGACCCCATGCACCACGATTGCACTTGCACACTAACACGGATAATATGCTCGGTAGGTTGTTCAACACTCGGATAGCACCGGCCACCCGACTTGGACGCGGGAATGCTAGGAACAACCGCCAAACCCTAGCTCTCGACCGTCCCACGAGCTAAACCCCGTTACAGTAGGCCACTATCCTACCATCGAAAGTTGATAGGGCAGAAATTTGAATGATGCGTCGCCAGCACAAAGGCCGTGCGATCCGTCAAGTTATCATGAATCATCAGTTCAACGGGCAAAGCCCGCATTGACCTTTTATCTAATAAATGCATCCCTTCCGGAAGTCGGGGTTTGGTGCACGTATTAGCTCTAGAATTACTACGGTTATCCGAGTAGTGAATACCATCAAACAAATTATGACTGATTTAATGAGCCATTCGCAGTTTCACAGTCTGAATTTGTTCATACTTACACATGCATGGCTTAATCTTTGAGACAAGCATATGACTACTGGCAGGATCAACCAGGTAGCAACATACACAGAGACGGCGGCACGGAAGGCCTCGGGCCATCACCTACACGGGTGAGGCCAGAAGGGCCCAACGCCCGTCCGTCATCTTTCGTTTTTGGGCTAATACTTTGCCGGTGTTACCGTCCAAATTTCCCACATCCGCAAGCACAGCGGCTCCTCCGCACCATTCTCTACATTGATTGATAGCACAACGGTGCCAGAGGAGGCCACTTCTTTCTGCCTGCCCCGTAGCCTAGACGGGGCAGGAAGAGACGAGTCTTCGTAACCGAGGTTCTACCATCGCCGGTACCGACACAGGCGCCCAATTTCCGACATCGCACCCGGCAGCCTACGAAAGGTAGGGCAAGTGCACAACACGCTCCCGACAGCCATCGGGCACTGGCAATTGGCTGGGCGAAGCAGCCATCTCGCCACTGCTCACAATGCTGAAACTACTCACACGCCAACGCAGTTCACGCAATCGTTGTATCCCGACCGACTAGGCACCAGCGGCCCGGTAGGGCACTGCACGCTCCCTAGTCTCGTAGAGGCACAACCTTGCGGATCTGCCGGACGCGAAAGATGCGCATCTGCCATACCCGACAGAGGGGTCCAACGAACGGCTCCGACAAACGCGCGGCACGGGCGCGATTCCTACCGGCCAGCGGTGCTGCCGAGAAAAGCGAGGCATGGAAACACAAACCGCGCAGGGAGGCCGCAGCAGGTGCGCGACCCTGGCGGGCAGAGTACCATGGCCTTCGCGGCATAGTGGCCAGCGGCGCGCCGACCTTGCTACGGCCGCGAGCGAGGAGCGGCACGCAACTCACTTGACCAGCCAATCGCCCAACCCACGATACCGTGGTGCTCGAGCGTGCGACTCCCGCTTCAACGCGATCCGACAAAGACCAACAAGGGATACCGAGTTGGGGGTCACTTCTCGATCATTCGTGCAAGGCAACCAACCCGTGGAAGGGTGCCGAGCGGACTCTCTCAGCGAGCTATCCCACAATACGCGCAAAGGGTGGCCTAGCAGCAGTCGGCGTACCGACGGCCGCCGCCGGGAGGAAATCACGGACATTCGTTTCTCTACCCACGCTTACGATGGTGCTCCAGGGTCGCGGGGGGAACAGGGCCGCCCGTAAGCAACCTGCCCCCCATCCACAAGACCACCCCCCTCCCTATATAGCAGAGGAAATTTTTCGTACCCCTTAGGAGTGGCAGCCAAAGTTGCTGTACTGACATACACACTTGTCCGCGCCCCGTGCCGCCAATCTAGGCCAAGGGGCGAAGCCAGCCAACGATTCACCGCCTACTCCACGGGAAGTACGACCCGGTGCCGGCCATAGCGCCAATAGGATTTACCGATTGCCACAGCATGGCCGACGCTCGCGCGCAACACGGCGGAGCTCGCGAGAACAAACGACGCATACAAGCACATGGCGTGCAGGGAGCGCGCGCCGCGTGCACGGCCCTGCCGGGTAAGTACTGTAAAGACCCGGAAAAAAAATTTCATTAGCTGGTTAAGTATGAATTACCCGGTTAAATTGAAAAGTAATTTCTAATCGGACGATTCTAGTTGAATCAGTCGAGTCGAACACATTAATTATCCATTTAACCATTTAAGTGAACCATACCATTTAAGAGGTTGAGTGAAAAGGTTAAGTGAACCGTGTTAATTACCCAATTACCCGGTTAAAGGAATTATGGTGAAAGGGTGCTTCCACAAACCCTAGCCGTCATTTATTCTTTATAAAAGGAGAAGGGGTCGTTGAACCTAGGAAATACCAATGGATGATGGGGTGTGAGAATTTAATGAAGGGGTCGTTGAACCTAGGAAATACCAATGGATGATGGGGTATGAGAATTTAATGGAGGGAATGGTTGAAGTGTATATATATGCAGGAGGAGGGAGTATTTCATCCCTCATCTCCGTCCCAGGCGACCTCCCCATTACTGTGTGAGTATTTCATCCCTCATCTCCGTCCCAGGCGACCTCCCCATTACTGTATTAGGGTTCACGGGTCACAGTCAGACGTAATCACAAATCAGGTACGTATAATAGGTAGAACATCGTATTTTCCTTGTTGGTAGCCTAGGTCGGCCTGAGCCCAGATTCGACTACCATGCACCGAGTGCAACCGGGGTCAATGAATTGACTCAGTCCGACACTGGGTCGTGTTATGTGCGTGAATTTTGTAATGCATCGACATTGTTTTGGAGTAGTGATAGCCACCCCATAAAAAGGCTACGGCCGGGGTGAGTGAGGCACAGCGATTCCTCCATCGCACTGGAGTGCAGTGATAGCCGCCCCATAAAAAGGCTACGGCCAGGGTGTGTGAGGCACTGGCACTGGAGTGCAGTGATAGCCGCCCCATAAAAGGCTACGGCCGGGGTGTGTGAGGCACTGGCACTAGAATTGGTAGTGAGAGCTTCCCCACAAATGGGGCATAGCAATCACCTGAGTGCAGTGATAGCCGCCCCACAAAAAGGCTACGGCCGGGGTGTGCAAGGCATTGGCACTGGAGTGCAGTGATAGCCTCCCCATAAAAAGGCTACGGCCGGGGTGTGCGAGGCACTGGCACTAGAATTGGTAGTGAGAGCTTCCCCACAAACGGGGCATAGCAATCACCCGAGTGCAGTGATAGCTACCCCACAAAAAGGCTACGGCCGGGGTGTGCGAGGCACTGGCACTGGAGACGGTAGTGGTAGCCTCCCCACAAAAAAGGCTACGGCCGGGGTGTGCGGATCACAGCGGATACCTCCTCCGCATTGTTTTGGAGTATAGCGGAATCGCTCCACCGCATATTAAAATAAACATAAGGAAATAGTGGAATGTACTTGTTTTGTTTTATCTATTATACTACTTAGTGTTGTAATCACTAACGCGGAATTGCCTCCGCAGGTGTGCAGATACGAGATTAGGTGATTGACATCCAGAGTATGGAGCAAAATAAATATGAGGACTCCTTTTTTTATTTAATTGAGAAATAAGTGTGGCTGCTGGGAAACGGTCCAAGACTGTGGGATCTTTATATATGTTATTATTTATAAAAAATGTTTGACATAATTACTTTACTTTTGAGTAACACCTAGCCAGTTAGGCCCACAATATCGTGAAAAATGGCGGGTCGTTACAGGTGGTATCGGAGCACGGTTTCCCAAAAGCTCACATCTTATGACTCAAGTACCTTGTTGAAGAGTCTAATATTTTATTTTTCTCCAATAGGGTATGTCATTAGGGAATTAGTGGACCTCCCTAATAAACCTAAGTAATCATTGAAAAAAAATTAATGAACCATAACGGAATAAATTTTAGATGGCAGGCACCCGAAGGAAGTCGAGCCAAGCTGCGCAGTCGGACACAAACCTTGAGAGTGTGTTAGGCCAAATTTTGACGGCCATACAGGGACTAGCGCAGGCTTCAGAAAATACCAGTTCTGTGGTTCAGAACATGGTGCAGAGGTTACCGGGATTGGTAATGGGGAATGGAGCTCCAAATTCGGCTGCGGGTCCTAGTAACGTCCCAAATGGGGATCAGGGGAGCGCCCAAGAGCGGGTAGGAATAGCTGACCCGGGCGAGCGAGGAGAACTTCCAAACCCGGTGCCACCGGTAGTCCGACAAGTGGTACTGCCAGATGGGGATGACAGTGATCGATACACTGTAGAGAAATTCCGGAAGAACGGAGCTGAGGTATTCATTGGAGGGACTGATCCAATGAAGGCGGAGAGCTGGTTGGACATTACTGAAAAAGCATTTAGAGCTCTCTCTGTGCCTCATCGCCATCAAGTGAGGTTGGCGACATGCATGCTTCAGGAGGAAGCATCCTATTGGTGGAAGTCCATGGAGAAGACTGTGTTCCATCAACGGGAGATTTCGTCCATTCCTTGGGCGGAATTTGTAACAACTTTCAATGGACAATATTTTCCTGAGTCTGTTGTCCAGAAGAAAGCACTGGAATTTGCCACTCTAACTCACAAGGATGATTTAGTCCAAGAGTATGCCAAAAATTTCTTGTAACTGGAGAGATTTGCATCTGGGAGTCTGGCAACTGCCCGGGCCATAGTCGGGAACAGAGCATGCCGTAGAACAAGAAGAAGAAATAAAAAACCTTGGGTGGCAAACTTGTAAATAATGATTGACTCGATATAGCTCGGGTTAAATAATAATGCCAAATCTTAAATAACACCTGACTTGATACCGACTCGAGTTACAAATAATTCAAACTTGTAACAAATCTTTAAAAAATAATAATTTTAATGGGTTATGGTGTAAGTTACTAAACTAACTAATTATTGTATGAAATCGCCATGAGTAATGAAAAACACGGCAATGATAAACGGTCGATAAATAATCGCCGAATTCAAGCAATTTAGTTAAATCGGAGGGTTATAAGTAATTAATAAAATAAAGATTTTACCTTTACCATATTAAATTTAATCTTAGGTAAATAAGGTGATTATTTCAATAACGAGTCAATAATGTAGAAAATGGGTTTTATATATATATATATATATATATATATATATATATATATATTTTCTGTGTCTTTACATATGCCCTTCATAATCATATGATGGACATGATGGACTCGACCCATCAGCCAATCAATTCTAAGTGTCAGACTTGCCAACAGATCAAAGCCCAACATTAACTACCTGGAGGACTATTATAACCTTTAAAAATACTATCGTGGAAATGGGAGTGTGTCACATGCGATTTTATTTCAAAGCTCCCAAGAATTCAAAAGAAGCATGACTCCATATGGGTAGTTGTGGACCGACTAATTAAGGTAGCTCACTTCATCCCCACGAAATCAATGAGAACGGCAGAATACCTGGCAGGATTATATGTTGACAACATTGTCAAATTGCATGGGATTCCAAAAGATATAGCTCCGACTGCGATCCCCTATTCACCTCACATTTCTGGGAAGCTTTCCCGAAATGCCATGGGAACTCAGATTAAGTTGAGTACAGCATATCATCCCCAAACTGATGGTCAGAGTGAGAGGACTATTCAAACTTTGGAAGATTTGTTAAGAGCTTGCATTCTTGACTGGGGGGGTGACTGGGAGAAACACTTAGCCTTAGCTTAATTCACCTACAATAACTCTTACCAAGCCAGTATAGGGATGGCACCATTTGAAGCAATTGAAAAGGTGAAACTCATTTAGTAAAGACTTAAGGCAGCTTAGGATCGACAAAAGAATTATGCTGATACTCGAAGGAAGGACCTAGAGTTCCAAGTTGGGGAGTTTGTGTACCTAAAAGACATCTCCTACGAAGGGGGTGATCAGATTTAAAATATTAGGAAAGTTGAAGCCAAGATTCATTTGACAGTTTCCAATCCTAGATCGAGTTGGGAATTGTGCATAGTAGATTAGCATTACGACCAAGCCTTGCTGGAGTACACAATAATTTCCATGTGTCAATGCTAAAGAAGTATGTACGGGATGAGGATCATATCATCACAAATTTTGAAGACTTAGAGCTACAATCAAATTTAACTTGCAAGGAAAAGCCGATCCGCATCCTGGCAAGAGAAATAAAGACACTAAGGATGAAGGAAATTCCTTTGGTAAAAGTATTGTGGAAAAATCAGGGGTCAGAAGAAGCTACATGGGAGATTGAACAAGAAATGGTAAGGATATACCCAAGCCTATTTGTGGCATAGGAGGTTTATAATTGTAGTGGCATGAACCGATCCCAAAAGAAATAAATAAGTTAATCATAATTGTTCTTTTTCTTGTTATGATATTTTGGGGACGAAATATTTCCAAGTTGGGGAGCTTGTAAAGACCGTGGGAAATTTTTTTTTTCATATATTCAACTCGGGCAAGGAAAAGATCTAACGTTAGAGAATTAATATTAATTATAGTATATTCTCTAGCCAGTTAAGTCTACCCGGTTAAATATTTTATTCTTTACCCGGTTACCCGGTGATTGCTACGCCCCGTTTGTGGGGAAGCTCTCACTACCAATTTTAGTGGTAGTGCCTCGCACACCCCGGCTATAGCCTTTTTATAGGGAAGCTATCACTGCACTCAGGTGAATGCTACGCCCCGTTTATGGGGATGCTCTCACTGCCAACTCTAGTGCCAGTGCCTCACACACCCGGCCGTAGCCTTTTATAGGGAGGCTATCACTGCACTCCAATGCGATGGAGGAATCGCTGTGCCTCACTCACCCCGGCCGTAGCCTTTTTATGGGGCGGCTATCACTACTCCAAAACAATGTCGATGCATTACGCAATTTACGCACATAATACGACCCAGTGTCAGACTGAGTTAATTCTTTGACCCTGGTTGCACTCGGTGCATGGTGGTCGAATCTGGGCTCAGGCCGACCTAGGCTACTAACAAAGAAAGTATGATGTTCTACCTATTATACGTACCAGACTTGTGATTTCGTCTGACTATGAACCGTTAACCCTAATCTAAATAAAGGCATAAAATTATACATTAGTATAATTTTATTTTGCATGCACCTACATGCAACTTCATGACTAATATACTATTAATTTTAAATGATGTAATTAGTTCATGTTAGTCTTTATTTCTTATTAAATTTTAGCAATTCTAATGATAATTAATTATTAATTATCCCCATCCAAATCCTCATTATCTAATTGATAATTCAATTATTAACATATCTCATACTTTAGTCTTTTGTATTTACCTTATATTCTAACTCAACCGCATCAAGTTCTTCTATATTGACCCGGTTGCCATCCCACTTTAACAATTCACTTAACGACCCCAAAGCTCCCAGTTTTATTGTAAATAACCAGCAAAAGCCGGTATTTTCACCATGCATGGCGACCAACCAGTAATGTGGCGGCCTCCATTTGCTGCAATGGTGTCACCAAATTGGCCACCACATGGCAACCCTCAACCAGTCCTTGGTGACCCCATCCTGACCACCCAAACAGCAACCCCGACCAGACCCATGGCGACTATTCTAGTCAGCCACATAAACAGCACTCGACCAGCCCGTGCTTTTCCTTCCACCCAATCTCAGACCCCATCTTCTATCTACCCCACTAATCTGATTGGAAAAACACCAAAGATCCAACCTTTATTCGCTGCTGTCCCAAGGAACTCGGACTACACCCTACATGGGGACCTTAATTTCACCATTCATTGTGGCCGACCAGCAGCCATGGCGACCATGTCCTGCCCCATCAAGGTGACGACCAGCACCACCCCAAGTGACGACCAGTCTGCCCTTTCCACGGCGGATCCATGTCTGGCCAGCAACATCACCCAATCAACACCAACCGTGTCTCCCTATACTTCCTGATTTACTCTCTCCCCGCCAGTCTGACTCGGCCACCCAAGGCGACTCCGTCCGGCCTGCAGCACTGCTGGGAACACTCCCTGCTTCCAGCACGTCAACCCTACTCACAAGGATGGAGGATGGTGTTGTTGCTGCTGCTAAAATAGCAGGACGTTCTCCTGGTTTTCTTCTTCCCTTGTTGATTCTCATTTGATTCTTATGTTTAACCTATTTATGATTTATGCAACATGTGTATGCATGCAACAAAAGAAAAAGAAAGGAAAAGGAATTACCCGAGCGAAGAAGGAAAGCCAGCATCTGTCCAAGGAGGAGAAAGATGTAGAAGACGCCCTCCCCTTCTCCTTTTACAAAGAATGAAATGACGGCTAGGGTTTGTGGAAACACCCTTTCACCGCAATTCCTTTAATAGGGTAATTGGGTAATCAATACGGTACACTTAACCATTTCATATAACCTATTAAACGGGTACATGGTATGATTCACTTAAATGGTTAAATAGATAAATAATATGGTCGACTTGACCGATTCAAGTAGAATCGTCCAGTTAGAAATTACTTCTCAATTAACCGGGTAATTCATACCTAACCAGCTAAAAATTTTTTTCCCACATTCAATCCTACCGCGTCGAACGCTATTATTATTATTATTATTATATATATATATATATTATTTTTTTAATTTTTTTTTCCCAGTCTTCACAGTCCACCACCATCGCAGTGCACCAGCAATACCGCTTGTGCATGCCCATGCACTGCCACACGCGCCAGCACCAGCTCACATGCGCGCTCGCTCGTCTCATGTAGCTGCATGCCTGCGCTCGCGCAGCAGCGTGCTTGTCGCTCCTTGCGCGCACGCCTGCGCGCTCGACCGCGCATGCCGCTACAGTGCTCGGTACTGTCTGCTATTTTGATCAGTACTGGTGGCTGCTCGGCACTATGTGCTGCACACTCGGCTCGGTATGCTCTGTCCATGGTTGCACCACAACCTCAATCTGCCAACCCAAACACCGATCAACAGCAACTTGAGGTTTCTCGACCTGGACTCGACCACATGCTTGATACACCAAATACCGACCCAAGTGCCGACACTACTGCTGGAACTCGACGCCATGCTCCACCACCATGCTTGGTCACTCGACGGCCTTGTTGTAACGAACCGCCCAGAACCGGACCGAGTGTTACTTAAAAATATAAGTAATGTAGATGTAACATTCTAGAACATGAATTGAAATAGAGCAAATAAGTCTCGCAACATATAATATGAATCATAATAATAAATCATGTTCTCTAAAATATAAAATAACTGTCCCACAGTTTCGATCGTTTCCCATAGCCACATTTATAACACAAGAGAATAATAAGGAAGTCCAACTTTATTAACGATTCACCATACCTAGGTTGGTAAAAGAACCACCAACCACACTTCTATTCTTTAGTCCAAAGCTGCGCACCTGAGGAGGCAATTCTGCATTAGTGATAAAACCACTAAGCCGCATAATTAAATAAAACAAGTCAATATAATCCCTATTATCTTCACTCGTTATTATTATTATTATTATTACACAAGTAAAGAGTCCCTCAGGTCATTCTGGGATTAGTAATTTATATTTCAAGTCATTCTGAGATTAGTCAAAGTCCACTCCCAGCTCATTCTGAGATAAGTGCCGACAAAGGCTACTAATTTGGGAAAATACAACATTTTATATAGTTATACCAGTTTGGGAAAATATAACATTTCAAATAATTATACAAACAATACAACATTCTAACTAATTATACAAACAATATAACATTTCAAATAATTATACAGATAGACATATTAATTTTAAAGGTGTCACCCCGTGTTAGACTTAGTCAATTCCTTGACCTCGATTGCGTTACTGCACATGGTGGTCGAATCTGGGCTCATGCCGACCAGGGCTACCAACAAGGGAAAGTACAACATTTCAAATGATTATACTGACACACATATTAATTTCAAAGGTGCAGCCCTCGTGTCGGACTTAGTCAATTCCTTAACCCCGATTGCGTTACAACGCATGGTGGTCGAATCTGGGCTCAGGCTGACCAGGGCTGCTAACATGGGGAAGTACATCATTTCAAATGATTATACAAACCATGATATTTTTCAAACTTGGAGCTGCGACCAATGATCCTAATCTGAACGAGAATATAAAATTATACATAAGTATAATTTTACTCAAATAGGAATGCATGCAACTAAATATCTAATATATATATCATTTCCAAAAATATTAAATATTAAATTATCAACAAATCTAGTGAGATAATTAATTATCCATGTGACATAATCATATAAGTCCTACTTCACATTTTAAATTAGTTATCTAAATAATAATTAATACTTAACAATGGATAAAATAATTATTACTAATCAACAAGTATTTAATTTTCCTTTGCGATGATAATTACTTAACCTTGATCTTGACGATTTAGTTTACGGTTATAAGTTTTTAATCGCAACTATTATTTATAGCAATTTAAATTATTCGACTCAATAAAGTTTCGAACTTTATTTATTTTCATTACGCTATTTCGGTTCGACGCGAGTGATTGCTATATATATTCGACGCGGTGGGATCGAACGTTGGTATCCATGAATTTGTTTAAATTATTTACCCGCTACCCGGTTAATTATTAATTACCCGGTCAAGTGGAAAGTATTAGTTAACCGGTTAAGTATTTTTACCTGGTTAAGTAAACCATACCATTTAACCGTTTAAACTAGTAAAGTGAACCATACCATTTAAGAGGTTGAGTGAAAAGGTTAGGCGAACCGTGTTAATTACCCAATTACCCGGTTAAAGGAATTATGGTGAAAGGGTGCTTCCACAAACCCTAGCCGTCATTTATTCTTTATAAAAGGAGAAGGGGTCGTTGAACCTAGGAAATACCAATGGATGATGGGGTGTGAGAATTTAATGAAGGGGTCGTTGAACCTAGGAAATACCAATGGATGATGGGGTGTGAGAATTTAAGGAAGGGGTCGTTGAACCTAGGAAATACTAATGGATGATGGGGTATGAGAATTTAATGGAGGGAATGGTTGAAGTGTATATATATGTAGGAGGAGGGAGTATTTCATCCCTCATCTCCGTCCCAGGGGACCTCCCCATTACTGTATTAGGGTTCATGGGTCACAGTCAGACGTAATCACAAATCAGGTACGTATAATAGATAGAACATCATACTTTCCTTGTTGGTAGCCTAAGTCGGCCTGAGCCCAGATTCGACTACTATGCATCGAGTGCAACCGGGGTCAAAGAATTGACTCAGACCGACACTGGGTCGTGTTATGTACGTGAATTTTGTAATGCATCGACATTGTTTTGGAGTAGTGATAACCACCCCATAAAAAGGCTACGGCCGGGGTGAGTGAGGCACAACGATTCCTCCATCGCACTGGAGTGCAATGATAGCCGCCCCATAAAAAGGCTACGGCCGGGGTGTGTGAGGCACTGGCACTGGAGTGCAGTGATAGCCGCCCCATAAAAAGGATACGGCCGGGGTGTGTGAGGCACTGGCACTAGAATTGGTAGTGAGAGCTTCCCCACAGAACGGGGCATAGCAATCACCTGAGTGCAGTGATAGCCGCCCCACAAAAAGGCTACAGCCGGGGTGTGCAAGGCATTGGCACTGGAGTGCAGTGATAGCCTCCCCATAAAAAGGCTACGGCCGGGGTGTGCGAGGCACTGGCATCTAGAATTGGTAGTGAGAGCTTCCCCATAAACGGGGCATA